>JAHIAM010002374.1:0-23504 GCA_021605205.1 Aegilops longissima | reverse complement strand
GATGAGGAAGGCGGAGCAGATTATCCGCCTGGCTCCTATGCCGAAAATCCAGAGACGCTTCGCCTAGCGAGGCTGCTGGTTCCGCACCGCACGTGGTGCGGAGAAGAAGGCCAAGAAGGAGGCCACGGGTGCTCGAAGAGTTCCTGCTTTCAGTGTCCGACGACTCGGGCGGACTCCTCCCAAAACGAGGAGGAGAAGAGGACTCTCTCGGAGGAGGAGAGAGAGGAATAGGAAGGCTTCCCCAACAGGGGGAGGCCAAGGGTCCAAGAGGGAAGGACTATTCCCGGACAGCTCCGCCAACATCAACGTTGGCGAGGAAGAATGGCCTTCAAGGGCCAGGCCTCCGCGAGATCGTAAGTATCCGGATTCCTGAATGATTTATAATTTCTTTTCTGCGTCACATAGTGTCATTCGATGCCGCATGCTGCCCGTAGTCCGCCGGTGATGATCTCCCGCTTCATCGGCGGGTCGTTGGCTCCGTCGGATGTAGACTCCATCCCGACCGCCTCCACCCCTCGCGACACCGAGGACGCCGAGGTGGGATCCCAAGAAGGGACCCATCGGGGAGGCTCGAGGCGCCACTAGGCGCCCTCCGGACTTTGCGCCGACTCCACATCGAACCCGCAGTGGTTCCGGAGTCCGCCGGGCGCCCTTCGAGCGAAGGGCAAGACCGTGGACGCCGGGCGGCTTCCATCCAACCGAGGCGCCGGGCAATTTGTTGGAGGCGCTGCAGAGCGCCCATCGAGAAGAACACCGCACTATTATGAGTGCGGTGATCGAAAGGTGCAGCTCGCCAAGAGCGGGCTGACCGGCTCCTCGCAGAGCCTTCTATCGAGCTTTGAGGTAAGAAGTTAAAATATGCAATGTAATACCGCATAGACAGTAGCCCGATGCTCGGTTCGGTGTTCGGAAAGAAAAGCCGACTGAGGATCTGAAAAAAAAGATATACGCAGGGTTGCTAAAAATTATGTCAATATGGGTTGCAGGCTACTGCTGCTGACCTCTGCCCTTGCTTGTCATGGAGGTCGGTGCTTTGAAGAAGGAGCTCGAGCGGTCCGAGCAAGAGCTCGGCCAAGGCCAGAAGCACCTCAGGACAAAGAAGGTGAGTAACACCACTTTGAACTTGTACCTTCTGAAAAAGGATTTAGGTTGCAACAAAAATAACAAGGATAACATGGAGTGCTGCGGGGCCACGAACGAGGTGGCGACCACGAAGGAGGCGTGTCCGCGTCGAACATGATGCGCCACGAACGGGCAGAGCGAGAAAAGCAGGAGGCGCGGTGGCGGTGGTTCAGCAAGAGTTCCGTGCTCTCATGGAAAAGCATGAGAGTTTGGGCGTGACTCAAAGACTCGAGAGTCCGAGCTTGCCTCGCCTCGAAAGTGCCAAACTGCCAAGGCCGATGCCCATAAGTCCCTTCAGAGATTGAGTTGATGAGGAAGATAGCGCGGGTAAGGCATTTTTCATGCAAAGCAAGCATGTGAATGTAAATTACGTGTTACTTACCCGATTCGGAGCTCTCGTATGCGTTGCAGATCTGCCTCGCAGCTTGTCCGATGCCGCCGCATTCTACCGAGCCGAGGAGGGAGCTCAACGGAGAAGGTCTTCGGTCTCAAGATGTTTGAGGCCGGCCATCCAGTGCCCCTAGCGACCAGTGAAGCAGCTGGTCGAGCCACAAGGTGGCCGAGCAGGCCATGAAGGGCCTCATAGTCCGGTGTGGCTCGGAGAGGCCATGCCTGGAGCTACTTCGCCTCGTCGATGGCTGGTGGATGCGTGCCCACGGGTGGAGGTTATCAAGCGCTCCGCCTGTATTGAAGGTGCTTCGTCGGGCCCTTGCCCGCGCAAAGTGCATTGGGGCAAGCTGGATGCGAGAAGCTAATCTCGACGCGCCACCAGGGGCAAGGAATATCATCGCCAAATGTACTATAAGACTGTCTGAAGGGTGCCCGCAAGATTGCGGATGAGTGCCCTGTGGATGTAATTATTGAGTAAATTCGCAATGTGTTATCCTGCGCTGAAAACTTTGTTCATATGCGCTAAGCAACGCTTGTTAATTTAAAATATTACCTTCAGGCGGCCGCTTATTAAATCGAGAGATGGCAAGTCGTCGGCTTCAGCCCCATGCCACGAAAGTGTGGGGTGTTCGGGATAAACTTGAGCATTCTAGTTCCCATTTTGGGTCCATCGAGGAGGCGCCAACACAACGTAACAAGGCAACGGACTTATAGTGCTTGAACACTCTCACTTAGCCATAGAATTCTATAATTTTAAATTTCGTGAAGCCCCTAGTATTCGGAGGACCAATTAGGGCGCTATCCACGCCTTCGTTGGACATTATCTCGAACTTCGCTGAAGCGGCGTAGGTCTTTAAGGACCCGAAGGACCTCTCGAACAGCGACCAGTCTCTCGCCTTATCATGACAGTCAGTTTTAGCTTTCCATCGAGGCGTTAACCTGGCTCAACCGGGCGCAATCGCAGTGGTTCTCCAGTGCTACCTTAGCCGATAGAACGGAACGTAAGGTGCCAAACATGGGAGCCGGGCAAACCCAACTATTGACCCAAGACATGATTCGAGCCAATTCATATAATGCTATAAGTTCGGGTGCCGCACTTGTGAAAGTGTTCAGACTTTATCACACCATAATGCGGAGAACATAAGCCCTGGTGTATTTGGCGTACTAAAATGTACGGTGCCACATGTCGTAAATGAACATATATATATATATATATATATATATATATATATATATATATATATATATATATATATATATATATATATATATATATATATATATATATATATATATATATATATATATATATATATAAGGTAATGCAATTATGGGCAAAAAGTGCTGCATTTTATTCGAGAAGATATGGTATGAGTGCGGAATGATACAAATAGTGCGGAAAGCAAGGGATTGACGAATTAAAGGCGCTCTCTCAGGGGTAGGCATGGATGTTGTATTTAACAAATTTAATGCTCGTGATGGAGACCACCGAGTGTTTCGCTGCGGCCTTTGTCCTTCCTCGCTGTTGCATCATGAGTTCGGCAGGTTCGCCACGGACAGAGTTCTGTATAAAAAGAGAGAAATAAAAGAAAAAGAGCACACTTGGGAGCCCTGGTGTGGTCGAACCGCACTGGGTCTGTTGTGGTTGTGCCTTTCCCCCTATGCCCATGGTATCTCCAAGGCGTAATTATGTACGCGGAGAGTTTGTCTTACAATTTTGCGAGGGCTGGGGTTGAGGCCGCATTGCTACGCGTGCTCGGACGTGCTGTGGTCTTGGTTGATGTTGCTCCGGGCGCGTTTGGTCGTGTCCGGTCGTTTAACGGCCGGACTCGAGAATTGCCTTAAAAGGCTGCTCTGTACTTCTGCCGCGATGACTCCACGAGGGTCTGGCATCTTGAGCTTAAGGTATGCATAATGCGACACCGCGTTGAATTTTGCAAACGCGTTCGTCTGAAAGCAGAGCGTGATAGCCGCTGTGGAACGGGACTATGTCAAGATTAACTCCTCGCTCGAAATTATCCGGGATCCAAGACCACTTCGAGTAATCGAGCTCTGTACAATTGGCCTCGACACCGGTATGACGCCTTTGAAGGTTGTCTTTGTAGGTTTAATCCTTGAAGGGTTCACGCCCATCTTGCGCCCGTATCCTCGATAAAGCAGGTTCAGGCTACGCCGCCGTCCATCGGGACTCTCGTGAGGTGAAATCCATCGACGATTGGGTCTAAAACCATCGCGCGAATCCGCCATGGCGGATATCGGTCGGATGGTCTCTTCGATCGAAAGTGATCGGGCAAGAGGACCATGGGTTGAATTTTGGGGCGATCGCTCCATCGCGTATACGCCCTTTAGTGCACGCTCGCTTCCCTCTGGGAATATCGCGCATATATCATGTTTACCGTCCGAACTTGAGGGGGAATCCTTTTGTCCTCTCGTTGTTCGGGCGGCCGGTCTCTTCCTCGCTATCGCTGTGTAGCCCCTTGTCACTGTTTTCGCGATTAATTTGCTGCTGCTTGAATACGCAACAATCTCTGTTGGTGTGGTTAGCTGGCTTTTCGGGGTTCCATGTATTTGACAGAGCGGTCGAGTATTCGGTCCAAATTGGGCGGGCCCGAGTGGTTCTTTTGAATGGCTTCTTCCATTGACCGGCTTGAGCCTCGAATCCGCGTTGACCGCCGATCCTCATTGCTGCCGCCACGCGGCGTTTGTTTTTGTTTCGACGCAACCTGCCATTGCGGTCCTTGGTATCCGGACTGCCAGCGTTTTGCCGAGGTTGTTGCTGCGAGCTAGCTAACTATCCTCTCCCGCACGTAAGCGGGTCATGAGTGATGTGAGGGCTTCCATGGATTTCGCTTCTCCCGCCCTAGGTGCCGGGCCAGCCACTCGTCGCGGATGTTATGTTTGAAGGCAGCGAGGGCCTCTGATCCGGAAAGTCGACGATTTGATTTTTCTTTGTTAAGAACCGTGTCTGAATTGCTCGGCCGATTAAATCGGCTGCTGGATTATGTGGCTTAGGTCATCTGCGTCCGGTGGTCGCATTGCACGTGCCACAGAAGTTGTCGAGGAATGCGGCTTCCGTGTCTTCCCAAAGATCCAATTGACTCTGCGGGCAGGCTGTTAAGCCAATGCCGAGCTGGTCCTTTAAGCTTGAGCGGGAGATATTTGATGGCGTGAAGATCGTCGCCGCGGGCCATATGTATATGGAGGAGATAATCCTCAATCCAAACCGCGGGGTCTGTTGTGCCATCGTAGGATTCAATATTAACAGGTTTAAACTCTTCAGGGATTTGATGATGCATTACTTCGTCAGTGAAGCATAGTGGGTGTGCGGCGCCTCTGTATTGAGCAATATCGCGACGTAGCTCGAGAGAGCGTTGTCTGCTGTGTTTGGCCCGGCCGGAGTAGCTGTATCCGGCGCGACGGTATTCGTCGTGGGTCTTGGGGCGCCCACGTGATCCATAGATAGATCTGGATTGTCTTGCCTTGTCCTCTAGTATATCTCGCAAGTCCGGCGCGTTCCCCCGTGGCTTCATGCTTTTTGAGCGATGCCGGGGTACGGTTTTGGTGGAGGGCTTGCACGCCTCTCTGTCGCGCCACGAGGTGGTCGGTCTGCCAGACAGCGCTGGTGATGCAGGTTTGTACTTCCTCCTCTAATCGGGGAGCAACTTGCGCTTTTGTGTAACTTTTGGAGGGGCGTTCGAGTTCATACTTTTGCCGCGAGGACCTCGGTCCATCTGCCGGCCAAGAGGTCTTGATCAGCTTGAAGCTGTTGCTGCTTTTTCTTTAGGCTGTTTGCCGTGGCCATTAGCCCGCGTCTCAAACGCTCTTGTTCGACGGGATCCTCGAGCACGAAGAATTAAATCGTCGCCGAGGCTTGCCTCGCTCTCCGGAGGGAGGTAACTAATTGTCATCCTCGACCTCTTCGCCCCGCCGCCTCTTCGTGAGGGCTTGCTTCAGCCTCCTCCGCTACCTGGATCGTCTTTGGAGGGGTTGTCTTCGGCACTTTCTGGGGTGTTATTATCTCCTGTGCCGGAATCTCCATTCTTGTCGTGGCGGGATTTAGAGCGGCGCCGCTGATGTCGGCGCTTGGGCTGTTTCTTTAAGGAATCGGCCTCCGCTGCTTCTTCGCCGTCCCCATCTTTTGGGGTGTCCACCATGTATATGTCGTATGACGAGGTGGTCTTCCAAAGGTCCTCGTAGGCACTAGTTCTTGGTAGTCTCCGGCATCGCCGCCCATACCATCGATGTCTTCGGAGTCGTAGTCGAGCACGCCGGTTAAATCGCCGACGGTGGCTACGGGTGGGTGGTGGGTGGGCTCTGAATTTCTTCGTCGTCCGCGTCCCAACCATCCTGGCCGTAGTTCGGCCAGGGTTCTCCGGATAGCGAGAGATGCTTCAGTGAATTTATGATATCGCCGAAGGGCGAGTGCTGAAAGATGTCCGCAGCGGTGAATTCCATGATCGGCGCCCAATCGGATTCAACTGGTAGAGGCGCAGGAGGTTCGTAGTCCGGCAGAGAGTCCGACACCTCGGAGTCATGAGCTTGATGCGGGACAAGGTAAGTGTTCGGCTCCATCGCCGTAGAAGTTGCAGCTCCCGAGGCGGTGTCCAGCCATCCGTCCTCGATCCGACCGATCGGCTCCGGACTATGGGTTGGAGCGGATTCGTGTGCGGCCTCCAAGTTGCTGTCCGGTGGCAGAGTTAGGTCATGCCCATCGTGACAGCGCGACACGCTTGGCTGCGGCTCAGATCCATCAAAGATCAAGTCCCCGCGGATATCGGCTGTGAAGTTTAGGCTTCCAAACCTGACTGACGGCCAGGGCGTAGCTTCGATCTGCTCCCAGATGGCCAATTGAGTTGGCCCATGATCTGAAGGGCCGCCAATCACGAAGATCTGTCCGGGAGAAAAGTCTCACCCAGACTGCGCCGTTGTCGATTGAAGAGGCCATCACGCCTATCGGTGATGACAGAGGAACTCTCAATGAAAGCACCAATGTCGGTGTCAAAACCGCGGATCTCGGTAGGGGGTCCCGAATGCGTCTAGGCGGATGGTAACAGAGACAAGGGACACGATGTTTTACCCAGGTTCGGGCCCTCTTGATGGAGGTAAAACACTACGTCCTGCTCGATTGATATTGATATTGTGGATGTTTACAAGAGTGGATTTACCACGAGATCAAGGAGGCTAAACCCTAGAAGCTAGCCTATGGTATAATTGTAAGGGTTGTTCTTCTTCGAGTCCTACGGACTAGAGCCATCCGGTTTATATAGACACCGGAGAGGGCTAGGGTTACATAGAGTCGGTTACAATGGTAGGAGATCTACATATCCGTATCTCCAAGCTTGCCTTCCACGCCAAGGAAAGTCCCATTCGGACACGGGGCGAAGTCTTCAATCTTGTATCTTCATAGTCTTGGAGTCCGGTCGATGATGATAGTCCGGCCAATGATAGTTCGGCTGATGATGGTAGTCCGGCTATCCGGACACCCCCTAATCCAGGACTCCCTCAGTTAGGGTTACACAGAGTCGGTTACAATGGTAGTAGATCTACATATCCGTATCGCCAAGCTTGCCTTCCACGCCAAGGAAAGTCCCATCCGGACACGGGACGAAGTCTTCAATCTTTTATCTTCATAGTCTTGGAGTCCGGCCGATGATGACAGTTCGGCTATCCGGACACCCCCTAGTCCGGAACTCCCTCAGCGTCCTTTCCGATTAATATGTCTTAATTTGAAATGAGAAAAATACACTGGCGGTCAACGTATGTAACAATACGCTCTTTACAGTCACTATATATAGTTTTGCGTCGATTATATGATCACTAGCTCATCGTAGAGCACCGTATTGCACCCTACTGACCGGCCACATAGTCGACGTGGCACTTTGTTGATTGGTTAAATTGTCACCTGGTTTCTGGGTCCCACCTGTCAGTTGGCGGAGCAAAGAAATCAGTTAAACAAAACTTTATGCAGGCGCCACACGAGTCCAACCCTTGCGCCCGAACTGCCCTGGCTGTGTATGTGAGTGCATGCACGTGTCCACCCTCGGCCTTCCAACAAAGAGTGTACATCGGCTATAAAACAAAGAGTGTAGTAGTACATGATGTACATCTACACTTCCAACGCATTTAGCCTTTAATCTAAATCGATATTGATTGACTAATGCACCAACTTGTGCTGTAGGTATAGGCTACATGTCTATCCTTAATTACAACATGCAACGGCCTTCATTTAATCTTCTTATCTCAATGGTCGCATGCACACATAAGTTTGCTACTTTTGGGCATTAATTATACCCTGGTCAATGTGTAAATCTCTAAATGTACAGTCTTTCACGGACGCAGGGAGTAGGTTGAGCACTTGAGTGTGAGCGTGTGTGTTGCGTCGTGTGTTGTGTGCCGCATGGGGTGCGTGAGTGTTGCGTGCATCCATGTGGAGTACGTGTGAGTGTTGCATGTTGCATGCATGCATGCATGCATGGGGCTTACTCTCTCCCATTGACATGTTCATATTTCAAACTTCCTCTGTTCCCTCCATATGGTGATACTCCCTCTGTTCCCAAATACTCCAGTACGGAATAAAAGCCTCCCTCCATTCCCAAATACAGAGTATTTGTCTTTCTACATATTTCAACAAGTGACTAGGTATGGAGCAAAATGAGTGAAGTGAGCGTAGAGGCATAGGGATACTGTAGAAAGGTAATCCTCGCGATCCATCATTCCCCATCTCAGCCAGAGAGAACTATTCAACTAGTCTTCGCAGTGAAGTGACAATACACGCAGCAGCAGATGGGACACGTAATTAATAAGCTGAACCAGCGTGTTGGTGTTACTAAATCAGCCTTACCCAGTACTGCCATCATGTTTGCCAAGAGAGCACTTTCAAGAATACGCCTACACACCTATGTCCTCCATTAACCGACATATGGGCCCTCTTGTGGTAGACCCACATGTCATCGGTGTAACTATTTACACTCGGACGGTGCCTATATCCCGGTAGTAGTACTAGTAGAATTGAGATTTAATGCACTTTCTTCCCGCCTTCCACTCTTCTTCCTCCTCTCTTCTTCTTCCTCCTCTCTTCCCCATCGTCGGCCGCACACCATTTACCCCGCCACTTGCTTGCCCGCCGCGCCATCTTCCTTGGTAGCTCACGCGTACCATATCCCCCCGCTCACTGCTCGGCCACACGAGGAGAAGCATCTTCGCTCGCCCGCCCGAATCCACTTCCCCGCTGGCTCGCAGGCACCGAAAACCCTAATGGCAGAACCGAATGACACGCAGAGCCGCGATTGGAATTCCTTCCCCGATGTTCTCTTGGAGCAGATCTGAGTCGTATGGACCTACTCAAGACCGTCCGTCGGCCGCATGCTCGGTGTCTTTGTACCGCTTACTCGCTCGCAACCGCCCGCTCTTTTCAAGACACCCTGCTTGCGATGCCCGATCCTCGCAGGTGGCCCGAAACCGACTTGAGGATCCTACGGAGGTTGCCGTGGTGCCCTCGACATGCTACCACTACCCGCCCACCTGTCCTTCATGCGCGCGCCACCATCGGGCGGGCATGAAGGCCAATCGATCGCCCTCATCCACCACACCGGTAGTCCGTGGCGTCTCGTGGATATCTACACCCAGCAAAAGATCACCCTTCCATCGTTGGATACCGCCGACATCGAGCCTCGCGGCCCACCGGACACTCCTGCCTACTACGCACGAGACGCGTCAAGCTTTTGGCTCGACCTCTGTTTGCAGAAAGTTGTAATCTGCGAAGTGCCCACACCATCAGAAGACTACATGGATTACAAGCTCATTGCCTCGTTCAACATGGGATTAGTCTATCCGGAATCCGGTCGCCATACATGGTTATGGCTCATCATCAATCCTGTTGAGGCAACATTTCTGTCTGATGCTATAGTGCACGATGGCATCGTTTATGCGGTTGACGCACAGATTGGCTGCATATACTGGTGGAATCTATCGTTGTGTAATTGTTCTATCTCATCTCATCTTTACCTTATGAATACGACTGCCTGTTCATTTGTTACAAATTTAGAATGCATAGCATGTCTATAACCACATCATTGCTATATGTTCCTCTCATTTCCTAGATTTTTATAACCACACATGTTATTGTTAGAGTTGATATGAGAACAATTGGCATCTAATGGTTGTTAGAATACATATTATGAGCATAACATCATGATTGCTATATGTTACTCTCGTTTACTAGATTTTTATAACAACGCATGTTATTGCTTAGAGTTGATATGAGAATAGTAGTAGTAAGTGCTATGGTAGAATATGAGTAGGCGCTGTAATAGCTGTTTTCCTCTCATTGTTACATGATGTTTGAACCATGACATGTTGTTAGAATATGAAAGCCATTGGCTTATTTTTTTAACTTGGGGTATGATTATGACCACGACATTGCAATTCTCTGCCTATGATATGTGTCACCGTTATAATAATCTTAATTCCACACATACTCTGAACATGATTGTTTATTTTGTCCTTTGGTCTCCAATTTGAATTGTTGCAGCAGACGAAATGCGCTGGCCTTCATGATTCTAGGACTGGAATCATACCAGCCGATGGGTGCTGGTTTATCGCTGCTCACCGACGGCGGTCATTTGATGCTCATTCGCACATACCAAATTGACCAAACCATTACATCAAACCACATGCAGTACAATGCGTATGCGTCGTGACATTGATGGCTATGGCTGCTTCGTGTTCGAGAAAGATCCCAGCTCCGCTGGGCGGGCGTATTCAACTAGAGGCGGGTTTACAGCCTCGGCAACCACTCCTTGTTCCTCGGGCTCAATTATCCGATCATCCAACCAATCATCGATCATATCACCGGCGATGATTACTGTGCTATGCAACTTCCATTCACGAGGGGGGGCTGTGTTTACACATCATACCATGGGTTTCATGAATCACCATATCCAGAGATTCGTCGACACAGCTTGTTGCCAGGTAATCTTCATTGTGTGAAAGGCATCAAGCTTCCATGCGATGGATGGCTTTTGCAAACCCGACATGCGGTGATGTGGTTCATGCCAACAGCAAATATGCACACCTTGATTCGTGCTGATATCTAGACTGAGCCATGTATTCTGCTGTTGTAGCACAACCCTCTTTTGTTGGATATTATGTACTGTTGTTAGTTTGAAGCACTCCTCTGGTTTGAAGGATAGATACCTTCCTGGGATCAAGTGCATCCTAACTCACCTGCGTAGGATGTACTGATAATGGTGATGGAGATGCTGTGCCGAAGCCATATATATACATAATATATCGTTAGGCTTCAAGTGCGCATTTGTTAGTTAAACCTATGTATAAATTGTGACACTAAATATGATTAGTAATTAGTACAAGAGCAGTACTAGTATACGCCGGTCAAATTATTCATCATGTCCACACATTGAATTGACGTGACAACACGCTGCGCGTGAGGTGACACAAGAATCCCGCGTGTTCGGGTATTCCGACTTCAGATTTGGAGTACCACTTATCTGTCAAATCTTTTTTTTTTTGAACGGAGGCAAAAGATTTGCCTCATCCATTAAATAAGAGGAGAATAGAGTTTAGAGTTTTTACAAGCGCCCTTGCAAAACGGCATGGCAATTACTCTCGTATAACCGTCAAGAAGCACGAGTTTTTACTCGTCGAAATCTTTCATCATTCACTTAAAACAGTCGATTGGTCATACATTGAGTACCATATAACTGGAATTACCGATGCAAGTCGAAGAAGGATTGACCGGTGCTGCCGCTTAGCGCCAAGTTCGATCCCACGGATCAGAGCTGATCGAGCACCTTGAGGCCAAAGTGAGTGTTGACAAGTCGAGATTTCAGTCTCTCATCGATTTGTTCATACCAACCATCGACAATGAGCACGACATATGCTACACCCAACCCGAGAAACTTCCGTAAGACACCGATCGGCCGCCTACTTGCACAAACATATTCCTTTGTTTATAGCTCTATTTTTCTTTTTAGGCGCAGACCTGGTGAAACAATTACAATTTGACAGTTAATAAAAAGTGAAACAAGTGATCGCAACATGCCAAAGATGTTATGAAAATGCCAACTAGGTACACTAAAACCTGTATTCCATAATACCGCAGTATCACACCGAGTGGCCTAAGGAAGCATTTCTTCCAATAAGCAATTCCTGTATGCTCAAAAGGCACGTGGACGCCGCGCAAGATACATCGTGAGTGCGGCACACACGCCGATGTGGCACAAGACCGCAATACCTTGCCCGTGATGGTCAACGGCCGCGACGGGCAGCAAAGGTTTTGGTGCTGCACACCAACAAGAACTTCACCAGCAGAGGACCAACTGGGTGATGCACTAGTACCACATCGGGACTGGAGCAAGAGAAGGAGCGGAGCTGGTCCTCTGCAAGATTTTCTACCGCATTTAACACTAGGGCCAGGAGTAGTTTGGTATTGGTAGTTGTACTACCTTGTCGTCCGCAAGTTGGTATTGTTGTTAACGATCTTTTGGTATGAACTTGCATTTGCTTCCAACCATCATGCCGAGGGTCGACGTGGATATAAAGCTGAATCATTTGTTTCAAACGAATTCTCGTGCACCTGATTTTTATTTGATGGGTAGCATAAGCACCCGCCGCTCAATTCCCAGTTCTGCAGTTTTTTCAAACAAGTGCATGCACTTATTATCACGATAAAAACAATATCCGTGTTGCGTCCCCGCTTATCATTGCTTGCAGAATTCTCTCGCTTATTGAGCACGATATTGTTTTTCAGGTCGAGCAAGTTTCAACTGGGCTGTAGACTGACCAGGGTTGGTTTTGTTTTAACAGGCCCAGCCCATGACGACAACGGGCACAAAGATCCAGCAGGTATCTCATCGCCTCTCGCCCGCCAAATTAGTTATATTTTGTCTTACAACATCCGCAGGCAGTTTTTTACTGAATCAAACACACAGCCCAGTTCTATTTTCTTCTTGAAACGCATGTCCTACATCCGCTTTTCTAATCTCTACCTATAGTTTTACTAGTTCATATACACGTATCATTATATTGAAAACACATAAAATTCCCTTTTCATATTTACATCCTTATTTTTGTTGTTTTTCCCACCCAGCGCTGATTTTTTACCACCGGTTTTCCTTAAACCAACTCAATTGTCCCACGCCTTATTTGCTTACAAAAACAAAACGATTTTTTGGCAAATCAATAAGTTCTTAAAAATGTTTATCATTTCGGGATTACACCAGTTTGACTCCACCAAATATGCAAAATAAGGTTGAACTTTTTGACCGTTGTCCTGGGCAGAAAATGGGCTGTAATAAATTACTTAAGAATTAGCAAATGGGCTGCAAATTATAAAAATAGCAAATGGGCTGCAAATTGTAAAAAATAGCAAATGGGCTTTATGTTGTCTGCCACAGATTTGGAGGCTGACTTGTGGGCCTACTAAGTTCATGCGTACACAAGGTTTCTTAAAAAAGAAACTTAGTCAACAATCAACTCTACCAGCGTCAGAGTGTTAGATGTCAATCTAACGGCAATCGTGCTTCTTCAGTCTCTGATCTTCCTGCCCCAGCCGCCCAAACCAGCGCCGCCGGAACCGCCTCGCTCCGCCTCCCGTGGGGCGGGCAAGCTTGCCGGGCAGGCCTCACGGCCCCATCATACTCGCATCCCTGGCCTGTCTATCCTCTACTCACCCACACCTCCTGTTATTTTCCGGCGACGGCGGCCGAACCAGTCAACCTCAGATTTCCATCACGGGACAGCCACTTCCGTGTCTTCGCCGGCTCCTCGTCGTTCCTTCAGAGGCCTCGCCGCCGTCCACCGCCCTGGTGCTCTTGGCGCGGCATGGTCAAGGATGTCCATCCAACGGCCTTAGTGCTTCTTAAACCTCTGGTCTTCTTGCCCCAGCCGCCCAAACCAGCGCCGGTCATGCCGCGTGCTCCGCCTCCGTGGGTCGGGTCAGTGATGCCGTGGAGGCCTCACCGCCAGACTACTCCCACCGCTGGCCGTGCCATCCTCTACTCACCCACACCCCTGTTATTCTCAAGGGCGACGGCAGCCGAACCAGTGAACCTCAGACTCCTCTCCGCTGGCTACCACTGCTGCGTCTTCCCCGGCTCCGCGTCGTCCCCTTCCTAGGCCTCGCCGTCGTCCATACCACCGCCCTGGTGCTCTCCGTGCAGCATGGTCAACGTGGTCAACGACCGACTTCCATCGGAAGAGTACTATACATGGAGAGGCTGACAGCTGGGTCCTGGCGGCCGCATGGAAGTGCCTCCTTATTACGCGCAAAATAATTATTCCTCCACCTGACAGCAGGGACCCACCGGATGGGCCACCTTATTTCGCTAAAAAACGCTTCCCCACACTGCTGGGACCCACCGACGGGCCAGCGATTTCGAAAAAAACATTCCCAGCAGCTGTCATCTCGACCCACCGAAGTGCCTCCTTATTACGCACAAAAATGAAAACTCCCCGCTAGCCGGGACCCACCATGGTGGGAGGCTGACTTAGGGCCTACTAAGTTGATCGGGACGGGGCCTTTGTCAACTTTAGTCAATGTGAACGATTCTAGCTCCAGCGACCGTACGATGGCCATCCAACGGCCGTAGTGCTTCTTCAACCTCTGGTGTTCTTTCTCCAGCCGCCCAAAGCAGCGCCTGTCGTGCCGCATGCTCCTGCCTCCTGTTGCCGGCTGTGCTGCCACGGAGGCCTCACCGCCCCCTACTATTCCCTCCGCTGGCCGGGCCCTGCGGTGACGACAGCCTCACATCGCAGCCGAACCAGTGAACCCTCGTACTCCTCTCCGCGCGGGCTTCCACTGCCGCGTCTTCCCCAGCTCCCCGTCGTCCCCTTCCTAGGCCTCGGCGTCTTCCACCGCCGTGGTGCTCTCGGCGTGGCGTGGTCAATTTGGTCAACGATTGACTTCCATCGGAAGAGTACTGTACGTGGAGAGGCTTACAGCTGGGTCCACGGCAGCCGCAAGGAAGTGCCTCCTTATTACGCGGAAATTAATTATTTCTCCACCTGACAGCAGGGACCCATGTCACGCCCAATATGCGACCCTATCCAAAAGGAACTCGACGGTCCCACCAAGGATAGACCCGCATGTTGAGACGCTTTTGCAAGGTGGATATCATTACATCAACATTACATAATAGTGGGGATACATACATAAGGCACAAATGCCACAAGAATACATCAACATCATACAAGAGAACAACATCCGACTACGGATGAAACATGAACATAAACTCAAACAATATCCACCCTGCTAGCCCAGGCTGCCGACCTGGAACCTATCCCCTGATCGAAGAAGAAGCAGAAGAAGAACTCCAAAACAAGTAAACATCGCTCTCGCGTCATGATCATCGCAAACCTGTACACTGCAACTGGTGGTGTAGTAATCTGTGAGCCACGAGGACTCAACAATCCCATTACCATGGGTATCAAGACTAGCAAAGCTTAATGGGTAAGGAAGAGGTAAAGTGGTGAGGTTGCAGCAGCGGCTAAGCATATATGGTGGCTAACATACGCAAATGAGAGCGAGAAGAGAAACAAAGGAATGGTCGTCAACTAGCAATGATCAAGAAGTGATCCTGAACTCCTACCACGCCGACATAACCCGAAACCGTGTTCTCCTCTCGATCAACCCCAAAAGAGACACTCACGATTACGCACACGGTTGGTGTATTTTAGAAGAGTTTGCTTCAAGTTTACTACAACCGGATATTAACAAATTCCCATCTGCCACATAACCGCGGGCACGGCTCTCGAAAGTTTATACCCTGCAGGGTGGTCCCAACTTATCCCATGATAAGCTCTCGCGATCAACGAAGGATATTCCTTCTCCCCGGGAAGACCCGATCAGTCTCGGAATCCCGGCTACAAGACATTTCGACAGCAATAAAACAAGACCAGCAAAGCCGCCCGGATGTGCCGACAAATCCCCATAGGAGTCGCACGTACCTCGTTCTCAGGGCACACCGGATAAGTCAAGCTACGAGTAAAACCAAGCCTCGAGTTTCCCCGTGGTGGCCCCGCAGGATGCTCGGTTCGGACCAACACTCGAAGGAGCACTGGCCCGGGGGGGCTAAAATAAAGATGACCCTTGGGCTCCGGAAACCCAAGGGAAAAAGGGCATAGGTGGGGCAAATGGTAAAACCAATGTTGGGCCTTGATGGAGGAGTCTTATTCAAAGCGAACTGTCAAGGGGGTCCCATAAATCACCCGACCGCGTTAGGGACGCAAAATCCGGGAACATAACACCGATATGACGGAAACTAGGGCGGCAAGAGTGGAACAAAACACCAGGCATAAGGCCGAGCCTTCCACCCTTTACCAAGTATATAGATGCATTAATTAAATAAGATATATTGTGATATCCCAACAAGTAAACATGTTCCAACAAGGAACAACATCTCCATGTTCCAACAAGGAACAAACTTCATCTTCACCTGCAACTAACAACGCTATAAGAGGGGCTGAGCAAAGCGGTAACATAGCCAAACAACGGTTTGCTAGGAAGGGTGCACAAGGTTAGAGGCTGACATGGCAATTTGGGAGGCTTGAGGAACAAGTGATAGGTAGCGCATCATAGCGATAGAACGAAACAACTAGCATAGCAATGATAGTAGTGAGATCCAGGGTAGCGGTCATCTTGCCTGAAATCCCGCAAGGAAGAAGAACGAGTCCATGAAGAAGATGAAGCCACGAAGACGAACCAAGCATAGACGAACGAATCCTCACGAACGCAACGAAACGGGAACTATCAAGAAGAAGCACACAACATGGTAAACACACCACACATGAACAAGACATGATGCACAATCAAGCATGATGCATGACAAAGCTACATGAAGCTACTCATGGCAAGAGATGATGCAAACAAGAGCAACACATCAAAGCAAGTTTAAATGAGGCCGGAAACAACATAGAATAATTCCGGTAAGTCCTCATATGCAAATTTCGAAATTGGTCCAGATCTGAATAAACATTATGTTCAAGTTGTTAAACAGCAAGTTAAGATGCACCAAAAAGATCTACACGAAATTCTAGTCAAGTTACATATAAAGTTCATTTAATTCGGAGCTACGGTCTAGAAGATAAGAGCAAAGCAAGTTAAACATGGCATTGATGCAAAATGCATACAAACATCAAGCAAACACATCAAAACATGGATGCAACATGATAATATGAAGCTACATGCAAAATCAAGCAAGTTTCATATAGAGCACACTCAAAACGGAGCAACGGTTCAACACATACACACTATACAAGTCATGACAACAATCTGTCCAAAACAGCAACTAGGCATATTGCGAGCATCAAAACAACATGCTACAGGACCTCAACATAATAACAAAAGGCATGGGCATGATGTACAGGTAAAGCATGACAAAATATGAACACCGAGCTATCTCCAGAAATCACTAGAACATGCTCAAACACACATGGCAAGATTGCAAATAATAACAGTTTCAGACTTATCAGGAAATAACATCAGGTTGCAATGTTTAGAGCTATCAAACAACATGTTACAGGAACTCATCATGGAAAACAAAGGCATGGCATGATACTACTAAATGCATAGATCAAAAGTCCTTTACTGACCATGAGCCAAAAAGGATCAGAAAATATGATGGCACCCATGTAAACATGGCAAGTTATATGACAGATTCATACATGGCAGGAACAACAATAAGTAGGCATGTTGGTGAGCTTGAACCACTCACCACAGAGCAATACATGGCATGGAAAGGCAACTCACAGTAAGAAGACATGGCATAGAAGCTATACATGGCAAGAACAACATCATAGCATACACGGATCAACAACAACAACCTTGGCAAAATTGAATAACATGTAAACAATCTGCCAGGAAACATTTTATAGCAAAAGTAGAGCTTGATTGACTCAAGCTATGGCACTCCATAATTGCAAACAAGGGCATGGATGGATAGGGAATAACCATATGTAGAAAACATCCTTACTGAAGTATCTCAAAATAAGCATGGATCTCTCGGTAGCATCAAGTAAACATGGCATAAAAATATCAGCAAAACAGGGCTGAAATCAGCAACATCATGAAGCCTAGTTTGCATGCTTATGCTAGTCACCACAGAGATCACAAAAATACATGGCATACACCCCTGTAAAGATGGCATGACATATTACAAAACACATGTAGGACTCAAGATCATAGGGTGCACACATCAATCATGGCAAAAATGGCAAAAGTGCATGTTCTGATAAGAATCTGAAACTAACATCACATAGCCCTCTTCTAACAGCATTTAGGGCATCAAGATGAGCTCAAATGAATATGATGCAATCAGATGAAATGATGTACTCATCGAGACGAACAATTTGACATATTACACGCATGAAACGGAGCAATATGCAGGGAGTTATGGCATGATGAATATGGCATGATAATGTGCAAATCTCGGGGACTTAGCAGTTTTTTCACCCCGGGGAAAGTCAACGCGGGCGGGAACCGAGGTGGCCGGAGGATCTCGCCGGAAAACGGAAGCGGGGGGCGCCGGCGAGGGAGATCCGGCGACGGGGCGCGGCGGCGGGGCCTCTCCCCGACCGGATCCAGCCGGATCCGGCGCGAGGAGGCGCAGGGGGTGGGTGGTGGCGCGCGGCCATGGCGCGCCGGTGGAGGAGCTCGGCCGGGCGGCGGCGCGACCCTGCGTCGGGCAGCGTCTTGCCGGCGGATCGGGCGGCGCGAGGGCGCCCGGCGAGGTGGCGGCGAGGCGGGCGCGCCTTGGCCGGGCGGGCGAGAGGAGAGGCACGCGAGGCGGCGCCACGAGGGAGCTGGCGACGGCCGGCGGGCACGGCGGTGCTTTGGCGCATGCTGGGCGGCGCGAGGCGCTTCAGGCGGTGCGGGCGCGGCGCCCGGGCGGGCTCGGATGGGCCCCGGGGCTGGCGCGGAGGAGAGAGGAGACCCGCGGCGGGTGAGGTGGCGGCGCGGGAGTGGTTGGCGGCGGCGGCGGCGGTAACGTGGCGAGCGCCGATTGGCCCGTGTGACTAGGCTGAGGCTGCGGGGATGGACGCGTCCGGCGCGGGATGAAATGTCCGGCGGCGGCGGGGAAGGTTAGGGTAGGTTTGGACCCGGAATTTTTGGGGGAAGACACATATTTATAGGTAGAGGGAGCTAGGAGACTCCCAATGAGGTGCGGTTTTCGGCCACGCGATCGTGATCTAACGGCGGAGAGCATGGAGGGGAGTTAGATGAGTTTTGGGCCGCTTTGGAAGGGGTGTTGGGCTGCAACTCAAAGAGGGCTTTTGCGGTTACCCGGTTAACCGTTGGAGTACCAAACGACCTCCAAATGATCCGAAACTTGACAGGAGGTCTACCGGTGCTATACCAAGGCCGCTTGACAAACCTCGGTCCATTCTGAGAAAGTTTAATACTTGCACATGAAAAAAAGGTAAAAGGGGGCGCCGGGAGACATAGGAGTGCCGGATTGCAAAACGGACAACGGGGAAAATGCTCGGATGCATGAGACGAACATGTATGCAAAAAGAAATGCACATGATGACATGATATGAAATGCAGATGATGACATGGCAAAGTGCAACACACAAGCAAATTACATGGCAACGACGGCGAATAACTGGCAGACACCTGGCGCATCGAATCCGGGGCGTTACAACACTCCTCCACTAACAAGAGATCTCGTCCCGAGATCTTAGGACCGAGACGGAAGAGAAAAAGGGATTAGGTGAAACAAGAACTCTAGAGTAGAATCAAAGAATCGAGAGCACTCGAGAAGAAGAGATGAGCGACGAGAATGACGAGAATCGAAAGCTCACGGAATCAAGATAGACTATGAAACAACTCGTTCTAACCGGAGTGGTTAGAATGAGAAAAGAAACGGATAAGACTGAAAGGATTTAGGCAGCACACCGGCTGAACATGGAAGGAGTTGGAACTAAGTTTGACAAAATGGAATGATAGTTGACGAGAGGAACAACACAATGCCTCCGGAAGAATTGAAAGAATTGAAAGAAAAGAATTTAGAAGGAGGGTTTGAACTAAAGTTGTTGAGAAAATCAACAACGAAAGAATAAGATTGTTGTGGACTTATGGAAAACATCTCAAAATTATAAGGTGATAAACGACCACAAGCGGAAAAGATTGAATAGCTGGGAAGAATGAAGAGATGCAAAACTCCACTTCAAAAGAATACGGAGAATTAATTGCACTTCGAGACGCGAGAAGAAAAGATACTTGAATTCCAGCAACAAAATCTTGATGAATTCTTGAAGAAAATATTAAATCATGAAGAACCACCATGAAGAACTCCGGTAACAAAAGAATGACGAGATAAAATGAAGGATGACAGAATAAGATGAGCATTGCGATGATTTAGATGGAGGTTCCGACAAATAGTCAATGAAATTGAACTCCGGAAAAGAAAAGATGAAAAACACTTGGAAATAGAATTTATTCATCAAGAGAAAACTCTGAAGGAGGGGATTAAACACTTGGATGAAATAAGAATAAGATTTATTGTATGCTTATCCTTCATCAAATTAAATTGATGACAAACAATGGATTTTGCATATTACTTATTCTTCTTGAAAAAGAATTGAGAAGTGACATATCACAAACATGAGAAGGACTTCATGAATCACCGGTAGGTTGAAAAGAACGAATGGATTAATATGATAAACAAAGAAAATAATCTTGAACGAACCACCGTAAGAATTCAGAAATGACTGATGAAAGAGAATGAATCACCGGGAAGAATTAGAAGAATCAATAAGCTAGAGGGGATTTAGATGCAAAAGGACAAGGAGATCATGAGCTGATTAAAGAACACTTAAACGAGGCACCGGGATAAATAGAGAACGATAACTGGAATGATGGCCTCCGTTGAAAAGAAACGGGAAAACAACTTCTGACATACTCCGGATGGGTAAGAAAGAATATCTGACAAACGGAATAATTCGAGAGGATAGCATGAAGCTAGAACCATGAATCTCCGGGGGAACGGACAAGATTTAAGAGAAACTCTACTTCGGTCTTCAAGGACGACGATAAACACCACCAAAATTGTTGAGATACTCCGGTAAAATGAAAAGCGAAGAGGTTGAGCCAACAATGAAATGATTCAAAATCGATCTTGGAAAGGCATCTGACTGATGAAATTCATTCTTACGTCAAACTCCGAAAAGAATTGAGAATAACTCCGGGGAAATCGAAGAGTCAGGTAAGATCCTGGGAAA
Source organism: Aegilops longissima (assembly GCA_021605205.1). Classification (NCBI taxonomy): domain Eukaryota; kingdom Viridiplantae; phylum Streptophyta; class Magnoliopsida; order Poales; family Poaceae; genus Aegilops; species Aegilops longissima. Next base: position 2,750 of record JAHIAM010002374.1, on the reverse strand, counting down.
AGACCTGTGGGTTAGGGCCCGCTGAAGAGAAAAACACCGTTGAAAAGGGATGTTGAACAGATAGATGATGCACCGGAAGAACTGAAATATTTGAATGAGGTGACAACCTCGAATTAATTGGAAGACAGGCGAATCTCCCGACATGTCTTGAACGCTCCGGAAGGATAAACTGGCGAGAGGCGAACGAGCAAAGGGAAATATTTGAGCTGAGGGAAAGAATACGATCGGCAACGAAAAACTTGGATTGGATCCACCGGAAAAAGAAAAAGGATGAAGAATAACGAACGAGACGAGAATTCACCGGTTAAAATAACTGAGGGAAGACTGAAGAGGCTCCACACGAATGAAATTGATTGCTCGAATAAAGACTCAGACTCCGGAAATAAAAGGGGTGGGAGGGCTGGAAAAACAAAGGCAACTTGGAAGGGGAAACCGACGAATATCTTGAAGAGAAAACACCAGTTGAGATCATTGAGGAAAGAAAGGAAAGACTTCGTACGAGTAGGAAGGATACTCGATTACGGACTCCGGTTCCGAGAAGAAGAACAGGGAGGGCGGGTGGGAAAAGAAAACAACTGAGGATTGAATCAAAGATGAAGAGGCTCGAGTCAACTTGACGAGAAATGCACCGGATGAAAAGAGATGAGAACCAACGATCGAAAATCCAACTGCGTGATCCTAAAGAAAAATTTGAAGGGGAAGAGAAGTAATTTAAAACACCTACGTCAAGATTCCTCACCAGAGCGACGAAGGGGCTGAGGAGTAAAAGAATTCCTACTCTCCGATATAACTAGACTCCGAAAAGTTTTCTTCTAGACTCAACAACGGCCAAACTACACGATCAATCAAGGGGGCTCCTAGGGTCGGTCGAGGCTCGGTACCAACTTGAACACGCCTAATATGCACCCTATCCAAAAGGAACTCGATGGTCCCACCAAGGATAGACCCATATTGAGACACTTTTGCAAGGTGGATATCATTACATCAACATTACATAATAGTGGGGATACATACATAAGGCACAAATGCCACAAGAATACATCAACATCATACAAGAGAACAACATCCGACTACGGATGAAACATGAACATAAACTCAAACAATATCCAGCTCGCTAGCCCAGCTGCCGACCGAACCTATCCCCGATCGAATAAGAAGCGTAAGAAGAACTCCAAAACAAGTAAACGCCGCTCTCGCCATGATCATCGCAAACCTGTAATCGCAATCGGTGGTGTAGTAATCTGTGAGCCACGAGGACTCAAAGAATCCCATTACCATGGGTATCAAGACTAGCAAATCTTAATGGGTAAGGAAGAGGTAAAGTGGTGAGGTTGCAGCAGCGCTAAGCATATATGGTGGCTAACATACGCAAATGAGAGCGAGAAGAGAAACAAAGGAACGGTCGTCAACTAGCAATGATCAAGAAGTGATCCTAACTCCTCGCCACGCCGACATAACCCGAAACCGTGTTCTCCTCTCGATCAACCCCAAAAGAGACACTCATGGTTACGCACACGGTTGGTGTATTTTAGAAGAGTTTGCTTCAAGTTTACTACAACCGGATATTAACAAATTCCCATCTGCCACATAACCGCGGGCACAACTCTCGAAAGTTTATACCCGCAGGGTGTCCCAACTTAGCCCATGATAAGCTCTCGCGATCAACGAAGGATATTCCTTCTCCCGGAAGACCCGATCAGTCTCGAATCCGGCTACAAGACATTTCGACAGAATAAAACAAGACCAGCAAAGCCGCCTCGGATGTGCCGACAAATCCCCATAGGAGTCGTGACGTACTCGCTCTCGGGCACACCGGATAAGTCAAGCTACGAGTAAAACCAAGCCTCGAAGTTTCCCGTGGTGGCCCAGCAGGTTGCTCGGTTCGACCAACACTCAAGGAGCACCGCCCGGGGGGCTAAATAAAGATGACCCTTGGGCTCCGAAACCCAAGGGAAAAGGGCATAGGTGGGGCAAATGGTAAAACCAATGTTGGGCCTTGATGGAGGAGTCTTATTCAAAGCGAACTGTCAAGGGGTCCCATAAATCACCCGACCGCGTAGGGACGCAAAATCCGGGAACATAACACCGATATGACGAAAACTAGGGCGGCAAGAGGGAACAAAACACTGCATAAGGCCGAGCCTTCCACCCTTTACCAAGTATATAGATGCATTAATTAAATAAGATATATTGTGATATCCCAACAAGTAAACATGTTCCAACAAGGAACAACATCTCCATGTTCCAACAAGGAACAAACTTCATCTTCACCTGCAACTAACAACGCTATAAGAGGGGCTGAGCAAAGCGGTAACATAGCCAAACAACGGTTTGCTAGGAAGGGTGCAAAAGGTTAGAGGCTGACATGGCAATTTGGGAGGCTTGAGGAACAAGTGATAGGTAGCGCATCATAGCGATAGAACGAAACAACTAGCATAGCAATGATAGTAGTGAGATCCAGGGTAGCGGTCATCTTGCCTGAAATCCCGCAAGGAAGAAGAACGAGTCCATGAAGAAGATGAAGCCACGAAGACGAACCAAGCGTAGACGAACGAATCCTCACGAACGCAACGAAATGGGAACTATCAAAACATGGATGCAACATGATAATATGAAGCTACATGCAAAATCAAGCAAGTTTCATATAGAGCACACTCAAAACGGAGCAACGGTTCAACACATACACACTATACAAGTCATGACAACAATCTGTCCAAAACAGCAACTAGGCATATTATGAGCATCAAAAC
>JAHIAM010002373.1:0-99982 GCA_021605205.1 Aegilops longissima | reverse complement strand
TACTGTTAGAAATTTTTTTATGTTGCAAGAGTTATTTGCTTGGTTTTGATGTTTTCTAATTGTTTTCTTCGTTCTTTCCGATCTTTTGAGTGATTGCTTATGTGTGGTTACTATTGCTTGCTTACGATAGATTGACCGGAGTGTGACGAGTAGATCTATCAAGAGTTTTGAGTGCGAATCATCTTCATCAACATTGCAGGCAAGTTCACACTTTGATCATATCCTTTTTCATACCCAGTTTTTATGCATTAGTTTCAACCCTCAAACATTGCATGATTAGGATCTAATTAAATTGTGGGTTTTGGGAAGTAGATTGAGGTAGTACCTATTTCCTGTTTTATTATCAAACCCTTGGGAGTTACTTCTACATTTGCTTTTTGCCATGCTATGCAAGTAGACGTGGATTGGGTGAGTGATTTTCCATGACAGATGTGAGATTGTTAATTAATGGTTTATTTAAGGTGGCAACATTAATACACATCTGGGTGGATTGAGGTACCTGGTTATTCCAGGATTGCCTGTTTCTTTTTGGACCGCCACCCAGGCTCAAAGCGATCATAAGATTATTCATGCTAGAAATTTCCGTGTGCAACCACATGCTATTATGGGCTCTAGCATAGTTGATTAAGTCGTGCGAACTCTTACAAGGGTAGACTAGCGATGTAGGGAAAGTAGGTGTACCGTCTACCCATCGTAAGGTGCTAGCGCTTCTGAAAGACTATGTCTCGGTCATTCATTTCTCAAACACCATGTAGTGCGAGAAAACCAACGGAGGAGATCGAGTCATGTGGGGAAAAGTGTGCAACCTTTGCAAAGTGTACAAACTAATCATGATTAGCCGTGTCCCCGGTTATGGACATCTTGAGTATCTAGTACTTGGATTTTCCTGTGAATCTCATCACGTTACTTTAAATTAATATTGTTGGGTTTTAATGATGATGATTAATTGGGATTGAGAATGCTTTCAACCATTCTCAATGTTTAACAACCACCATGATAGTTAAATAAATTTATTCCTTTGCAGTAGGGAAAAATTGGCTTTTCGCAAAAACATTGTAACCATAGAGCCTCCACCAGCCAAATATGCATGTAGAGATAGCCATTATTCATCATTGCTCTATGGTGTGAATTTGCCAGTACATTCAATGTACTGACACCTTGTGGCTGCAACGTCTCATGTTGCAAGATCTTACGACGAGTAAGTGATACGTTAGGGTTACGATTTCTACACTCAACTTTGCCGTTGGTGTTGATGGGAATCCACAACCTTGTTACTTACGCTATTTGGATTGAGGTAATAGTATTTACGTTGCTTTATACATGTGATTTACCTCTGTTATAAATCCTCGAGTACTGTGTGTGTTAGGATACCGATCCAGGGATGACACTTAAGCACAGAGACTTGATCCATTCGGGTCGGGTCGCTACAAGATGGTATCAGAGCACATGTTGACTGTAGGACGTGACCCTAGAAAATGGCAAGCCCATAGGAAAGATTTTTCTCTACAACTTCTTTTTCAAAAGGATCTTTTACCTCTCTTCTCTTCAGAGCTTATTCAAAAATTCCTTTTAGTGAGATTATACCCTTTTCCCCTTTGACCACTCGAAGATTCGACTGATGAGACCACTCCAAGGAGTACAAGATATCGGACAACTAAGACCACTTCAGAATGAAGAGGATTTTACCGTGTAAATGGAAACTACAACTGTTGAAGACTCCGAAGACTAGGAGATTTTGAAGGCTCTGAAGAATTCCTAGATTTTTATGACCTAGGAAGGTTACGCTTATGGAATTTGACAGACTATGGAAGTTATCAATACCCGAGATCAAGGTGTATTGGAGTAAGACCGGAACATGGAGAGTTAGAGACTCAAAGTTTTGTCAGAAAACCCTAAGGCAGAGATATCAACTATGGAATGATAGCTCATGGAAATGACAAGAGCGTAAACACGCTATCCATGATGTTATCGCCCGCTTATGCTATTGTCACCGTGTTGAGTTAAGCATGCATATGCATGGAAGGATTGATGGTAGAAGGCTGATGGAGCACCTATCAGCAAGATGAAGTTTTAACCTTAGCCGGTGTATCACCAGGATCTGGAGTGTTACATCAAGAAGTTTAGATGGACCTACAAGAAGCAGTATTTGATAAGGAAGCGTTTCGTGAAGAACTCAGGACCCAGAAGCTGAAGTAGCCAAGCTGGAGAAGCAAAACCCCAAGGTACCAGAGATTCGTCATGAACTGAAGGACAGTAGGATCATGGTCCATGTCGAGGTTGATGAAACCCAGAAGTTTGGAATGCAACTCCAGAAATATTAAAGGACGCCACGAGAGATTTCACGTCAACAGAGATGATCTAGCAAAAGAATTTTAGAAGGATAAGCATGATCGGAAGAAGCCATCGGAGACATGAACAAGACTTGAAGAGTTTGACGACATTGACCTTTAGAAGACCAAACCCCAGTTATATACCTACGTTAGATGCGACGATTGTGAGCTGTCATTTTGTTTGATGTTTTTTCCGACAGCCACAATAAAAACCTGTCTCTTCAAAACTATTGTTTGTATTGTGTGTATCCCTCTCTATCTCTCTTATCCCACCCCAAACCCATGGACCCGTTAGAGGAAGAATGGAGATGAGCTTGTATTGTCTGGACCGATGAGTCAATTGGAGATAGACCAATGGATTCAGAACATGGAGGATCACATGAAGAATAACCCTATAGTCAGAAAGGATATGGACCAGCATGCTCTTCCGTTCTTTGAAAGAGGTGTTGTTACCTAGTGGAGGATGTACCAAACCATCAATGGATAGCAAGGAGTAACCATTTGGGAAGAATTTAAGTTGACTCTGCTAAAGTCTCGGCTTGTATCCCAGAAGTTGAAGCCTTATGGAAATGATATGGAGAAAGTGCATGCAAGTTTTGTGGAGAAATAGGACACAACCATAAAGAAAATAAGGACGAATACCCTCATAAGCAGAGGATTACCAAAGGAGTTAGCCGAGGATCTCAGGGAACTTCGGTTGGAGATTGTTCCCAAAGGTTTTGTTGCAGCAATGGAAGTTCAGTCTACATTGTTGGGAAAGATCCGTGAAGCTCAAAAGGATGACAAAGAGATTGCTGAGGTAAAAGAGAGGATGAGCAAAGGAAAGGCCAAAGGTTTTCGTAAGGGTGAGCACGACACCTTATGGTACGAGGATCGTGTATATGTGCCCAATAATGCAAAGATCGGGAAGTTAATACTTCAGGAGGCTCATGACTCGCCATACTCGATTCGCCCTGGAAACACCAAGACGTATTTGGATTTGAAGGAGTGTTTCTGGTGGACTGGTATGAAGAAGGATATTGCGGAGTATGTTGTCGTAGGTGATGTATGCCAGAGAGAATAAAAGCAGAGCATCAGAAGCCAGCAAGATTACTACAGCCTATGCCGATACCCGAATGGAAGCAGGATAAGCTTGGCATGGATTTCATTACCGGATTTCCAGAACCTGATTGGGATATGATTCTATCTGGGTAGTAGTTGATTCGCTTGACCAAAGTGGCTCACTTTATCCCAGTGAAAACCACCTATACAAGTGAGAAGTTGGCCAAGATATATTTGACCAGGATCGTATGTCTGCATGGAGTTCCGAGGACCATCGCATCAGATAGAGGAACACAGTATACCTCAAAGTTTTGGAATCAGCTGCACCAGACTTTGGGTACTAGGTTAGAGTTCAGTACATCCTTTCATCCACAGACAGATGGATAAATTGAGAGAGTCAATCAGATTCTGAAGGACATGTTGAGAGTGTGTGCGCTAGATTGGATCTAGTAGTGATGATAATCTACCTTACGCGGAGTTCTCATACAACAATAGTTACCCAGCCAGTTTGAAGATGGCCCCTTTTAAGCTTTGTATGGGAGAAGGAGCCAGACACTGTTGATGTGGGATGAAGTTGGAGACCGTCAGTTGTTTGGACCAAATGTGATCAAGGAGTCAGAAGAGAATGTTAAGTTGATTCGAGATAGATCAAGGTAGCTCACCTGTAGAAGAGTTATGCACTCAAAAAAAAACGCAAGGAGGTAGTCTATGAAATTGGAGACAGAGCATGTCTTCATGTGTCCCTCTCTGCGAGGAGTTAAACTATTTGGAGTTAAGGGAAAGTTAGCCCTAGATTTGTAGGACCATACCGAGTTTTGGAGCGATGGGAGAAGTGGCCAACAAATTGGAGTCACCCAAGGACTGTCAGAGTTCATGAGGTGTTTCACGTTTCCTATTTGAAGAAGTGCCATGCAGAGATGGCCAATATTCCCCTGTAAGGACGCTTGACCCTGGAAAGGATAATGATGTTCCACGAAGTGGAGTATGGACTTCATAAGTGTAAGTTTTTATCTTGGTAGGTGGGATATCCCACGAGGATGAAGAGATGAATTACTATTGGATATAAAGGAGGTATGATGTTGGAAATATGGATCAAGGTAAATTCCATGATGAGTCTGAGTAATCATGTCCTAGTTTGGTGCCAATAGAAGGAAGGAAGACAGTACAATTGGATGGATTTAAGAATACTAGGAAGTTGGAAGTTGGAATAATGATCAGTTGCCCCGAGGATGTGTTCAAGGTTTGCAAGTGATGAGATGGGCCATAACCCACAGGCCCCAGGACCTGCCAAGAAGCAAGCACATTCTTGTCAAGGAAAACCACGAAGAAGTTACGATTTTATCGATAGACGATCTTATAGGAGTAACGCAAAACCTGAGAGTTGTGAAGGAATGATAGATGTTTGTCTGGCTTGCAGAATCAATGGATTTATCCGAACTTGGTTTGTCGACAAGAGAAAATTCTGCAATGCTTGTGACGATGACCGAGTGTTATAATGCGAGATTCGCTAAACCATGTACAAGGTAATGATTTAAAAGGGATGGATTGATCACCATACCGACTTACTCTTATTATTCGCCTTGCTATATGGGATGGTAAATCTGAGTGACTTACCTATAGTAGAGAGACGACCATCAAAACCTTGTTTAAACCTTAGAATGGTAGGTATTTTTTTCCCTTGTACACGGTAGTTGTTGCCAACTGTAGGTTATACGGTGAGGTTCAACCCAGACCCATTTCCTGCAGGAAAAACCATAAATTGATGACCACCATGAGATATCGATAGTTGTTTAGAATTGGCGCCAGACCCGTCAGCTAAGAGGACCCAGTTTCGGGATAACCTTACCAAGAGGAAAGGACAAAAGAATTGAGGAAAAGGTTATGCCACTACCGGAAGATCCTAGAGAAGGACTTACCCTTACGATCTGAGAAGACCGACACTGTCAGTAATAAGGATGGAGTATATGAGTTTTGATGGAACCGTAACCATGCTTCTAAGGGTGGTAGCACCCGAGACCCCGGAGACGATCGATGGATTTCGAGAAGACCCCCAAACCTAACCCATTTCTTTCTAGCCTCTCCGAATCTCGAGGACGAGATTCATTTTAAGGGTGGTAGGTTTGTAACATCCCAAAATTCTAAATTTTGGAATGTTATAAACAAATAGATAGTTTTGATTGATTGTTTGATTGATTGACTGAAAGTGAGTGAATTTGAAACTTTTTGAAAGTTAAATGAGAGGGAATAAAAGGACTTTCCCAAACTTTCATTTTCTTTTCTGATCTTCATGAATTTAAATTATTTTCACCACAAAACCCTGGAGAGAACATAACATGACTTCTTCCATTTATTTAAATGACAAGGGGTGTTGAAAATATTTGAATTTCATTTGGAAAATATTTCCAACCCAGGAACTTTATACAACTCAATGATTTTCACGAGCGAAGATAAAATGACTTCTTCAAAACATATGAAATATGAGTTGGGAGTTTCAAAGAATTAAATTCAAAGTTTTTTGAATTTATTTTCAATTTGGAGTTATTGAGTTTTATTCAAATTATTTTTCTCTAAAAATAAAATATAGGGAAAATAGGGTAACATGATTCCCTACATCAGAAAATTGGAGAGAAATGAATTTTAATTAATTTTGGTAATTTTTAAAATGATTTTTACTGGATTTTACTAGAGCAGAAGCACTCTTTGCTTTATTTGAATTTGTGTGGATTTTATTTGATGCTAGAAAAATGTTCAAGTCATAGAAAATCTTTTTCTGAAAATTTTGATATATTATATGCCTATATAAGTTTATTATTATTATTATTTCTGTTTGTGTGAAAAAAATGTTAAAAAAACTTCTAGGCCACCGAACTAGGCCGGCCCAGCAAATCGCCAGGCCACGGCCCAGCCGGCCCGACACCGCGCCTCGCTCGTCTTCCAGCTCGGGACGAAGTCCCGAGCGAGCACGCACCACCGCCGCAGTGCCCGACCTCGCCACCTCGCGCCTTGCCCCCTCCTCCACGCATCGGAGCCGCCCTCCCCCTCCTATAAAGCGCACCCCAGGACCCCCTGGATCCCGTTTTGGCCGCCGCCTCGAGCCGCATCGCATCACTGCCGCCGCCCCAATGAGATCCGCCGCCGCCACTCCAAGCCAAGGCCGCCGCACCACTGCCGCCGCCCTCGCAGCCACCGCCGCCACAGCCCGTCCGCCTCACCGTTGCCATCGCGGAGCTCGCGAGTCCGCCGCCGCCGCCCGGACTTGCCAGAAACCACCGTCGCCGTCGGTTCACTTGGTCCGGTAATACCTGAACCCGGTTCGCCAGTTTTATTTAGGGTTTAATTTTTTTTCCGGTTTACCGTTTAAAAACACGGTTTTTCTTTTTAAGTCTAGTTCTTTAACGAACGTTCTCCGGTTAGATCTCCTTAGAGAACGGTCTCCATTAGTTAGCGTTCGGCAGCGAACGTTCGCTTTTTAGCCTTTTTCTTTTTCTGTTAATTTCGGCCAGGGACCCATATGTAATTAGTTTCCTCACAGATTAGTCCCTAATCTTGAAACGATCACAAGTTTTTGCTCATTAGTCGGAATCAGATGAAACCAACGCCCAGTTCTTCGCTACGATCTCCTCTATCCAGTAATCCAACTTAAACATGTTTTTGAAAGTTTCAAAATTTGAATTCAAACAGATCTGTATTTGACTTCATTTGAACATAACTTGAGTTTTTTTAACTCCGTTTGAGTTGATTCTTTTTGCAAATCGAAGCTCTTGACCTAAACTTTCTGATAAGGCCAAATTCATATATTTTTGGTACTGTTAGAATTTTTTTTTATGTTGCAAGAGTTATTTGCTTGGTTTTGATGTTTTCCGAATTGTTTTCTTCGTTCTTTCTGATCTTTTGAGTGATTGCTTATGTGTGGTTACTATTGCTTGCTTACGATAGATTGACCGGAGTGTGACGAGTAGATCTATCAAGAGTTTTGAGTGCGAATCATCTTCATCAACATTGCAGGCAAGTTCACACTTTGATCGTATCCCTTTTCATACCCAGTTTTTATGCATTAGTTTCAACCCTCAAACATTGCATGATTAGGATCTAATTAAATTGTGGGTTTGGGGAAGTAGATTGAGGTAGTACCTATTTCCTGTTTTATTATCAAACCCTTGGGAGTTACTTCTACATTTGCTTTTTGCCATGCTATGCAAGTAGACGTGGATTGGGTGAGTGATTTTCCATGACAGATGTGAGATTGTTAATTAATGGTTTATTTAAGGTGGCAACATTAATACACATCTGGGTGGATTGAGGTACCTGGTTATTCCAGGATTGCCTGTTTCTTTTTGGACCGCCACCCAGGCTCAAAGGGATCATAAGATTATTCATGCTAGAAAATTCCGTGTGCAGCCACATGCTATTATGGGCTCTAGCATAGTTGATTAAGTCGTGCAAACTCTTACAGTGGTAGACTAGCAGATGTAGGGGAAAGTAGGTGTACCGGTCTACCCATCGTAAGGTGCTAGCGCTTTTGAAAGACTATGTCTCGGTCATTCGTTTCTCAAACACCATGTAGTGCGAGAAAACCAACGGAGGAGATCGAGTCATGTGGGGAAAAGTGCGCAACCTCTGCAGAGTGTACAAACTAATCATGATTAGTCGTGTCCCCGGTTATGGACATCTTGAGTATCTAGTACTTGGATTTTCCTGTGAATATCATCATGTTACTTTAAATTAATATTGTTGGGTTTTAATGATGATGATTAATTGGGATTGAGAATGCTGTCAACCATTCTCAATGTTTAACAACCACCATGATAGTTAAATAAATTTATTCCTTTGCAAGAGGGAAAATTGGCTTTTCACAAAAACATTGTAACCATAGAGCCTCCACCAGCCAAATATGCATGTAGAGATAGCCATTATTCATCATTGCTCTATGGTGTGAATTTGCCAGTACATTCAATGTATTGACCCCTTGTGGCTGCAACGTGTCATGTTGCAGGATCTTACGACGAGTAAGTGATACGTTAGGGTTACGATTTCTACACTCAACTTTGCCGTTGGTGTTGATGGGAATCCACAACCTTGTTACTTCCGCTATTTGGATTGAAGTAATAGTATTTACGTTGCTTTATACATGTGATTTACCTCTGTTATAAATCCTCGAGTACTGTGTGTGTCAGCATACCAATCCAGGGATGACACTTAAGCACAGAGACTTGATCCATTCGGGTCGGGTCGCTACACCGGCTGAACACGCCTCCTTGCTGCATTCAAACGCCTCCATGAAACCCGTGTGGAAGCCGAGAAACCCACTCTGGACACACGTCCGTTCATGACTGGGCCGGCAATAAACACAACACCGGCCGAGCTCCTCCCGTCCGCTGTCTATTTAATCTCCTATTTAAACGAGGCCAAACGCCGGCCAAGAATCGCACATGTCTGCCGCTTCCCTATCTCCTCCTTCACCATTTTGTCCACTCTTACAATGGCTTATGAAGAGTAGTTATACGACATCCAAGCCGGCTGGGTGGCCTGCCGAGCCCGCCGGATACGAGCTATGCAGCTTGTTGATCCACCACCCTCCCCTCGCCCGACGGAGCCAGTTGCCGCCCCAACCTGGCGCGTGGTTCAACAACTCGCCGTTCCAGGCCAACTCGACGAGGAGCGGCGCACGTGCGTCGTCGCTGCCATCCACGCCACCACCTTGTACCGCGCCTCCCGTGTCTACGACCGCATCTCCCGTTTCTATGGCCGAGACTCCCATGCCGGCGGCCGGGCCATGCAAGCAGAGACAGAAGTCAGGTGCGCATACAGCGACGAGTCGGTGGCCAGCGTCCCGCCATCATCAAGGAGAAGTAGAACACGGGGGGCCGTCGCCGCTTGGGTCCCATGAAGGCCACCATGGAGGCGATGCCAGCGTACACAATAGGTGTCTTGCCGGATCCTTCTGTTGCGAGGACCTTCATCGACCCCGCATGGGCTCCACGGAAGCGGAGAAGCCCCCTTCCACCATCATCTAGGGCATCAGCCAACGATATCAATTGGGCAGTGAGGCAGCGAGCCGTCCTTTGCGTTGAAGCATATACCTCCGGGGCTCCCGACAATCTGGTGATCATGCTGCCGGACATGATGAACACAAATGGATCGGCGGGCGACCATTTAGGCCAGGTATTATATACATGTGCTATCCAGAACTAGCACCGCTTAGTTGATTTGAATGTAATGAAATCAGTCATGTTTGTATGAAAATCCGATATTTTATATGAATTCTGTCATTGTTTATATGAAATATCGCCGTGTTTGCATGAATTTGATCCGATTGGTTGAGTTGCTGTCAGAATGTGTGCGGCTACGGTTGGATGGCGTAATTTGCGGGTCATCGGTCGGTCTGTGGCCGGCTCGAGCAGCGTGGAGCTCGTCTCTAACGTGCGCGCTGGAGGACGCATGAGCACCCGAGCCATTCATCGTTCATCAATGGCAAAGGCACCGGTGGACAAAAGGGTCACCAATATTTTGGCTACCCTGGGCAAGATCCAAATAGCCCCTCCCAGCAGATTCAAATCCCTCGTTCGCCGTGAAATTTTGCCATGTGTTGTTTTCATGGACTAGCAAGATGCCCCTACATTGCACTGAACATCAAGATGCATTTTCTTACCAAACACCTGTTGTGATTGACCCATGCAGGAGTAATCCCATGTGTAAAAACTAATGATATCTCGAGAATTTTATCGGAAAAATGGTATCTCGAGAATTTCATCGAAAAAATGATATCTTGAGAAAGATGAGAGATAAGGAGAGGAGGAGTGGGGCGTGGTGGTGACTGGTGGTCGGACTGGGCGGAGGCATGGGGATGGACGGCGCATTATGTCTAGGTTTGTATCTCTCTCTCTCTCTCTCTCTCTCTCACACACACACACACACACACGTAGGTGGGGGACGTGCACGAAGAGAAGAGGTGCACGCACGGCGCATGTACTCCCGTCTCTTTCCCAACCACACCCGCGCGGGTACACGATGGAGCTCATTTCTGTACGAAAAGGCAGCCCACGTGTAATTTGACACATGTACTGGTTGTCCACTTGATGGAGGATCGTCTACCACGGGTGAACAAAAAAATTGCGACTTGACGCGTTATGTTAAAAAAGAGGCAAACCATGTGGGGCCTACCTTAGAGGCAAGGCTCTATACACTTGAGATGCTCTGTACGTATTACTTTTGATGTGTCCCGTCAACTCGCAGAACGAGGAGAAGCTTTCTTAGTACATTGTCTCCCCCGCCCGCAGGCACGGTGGCTCGCGGGACGAGGTGAAGCTTGCTTACTAGTACGCATTACGCCCGCTCCCTCGCCCACGCGCGCGGTGACTCGCAGGACGAGGAGAAATTTACTACTCCCTCCATTTACTCCTCGTCCCTACCCTGGTTAGAGAGATTATCATATTGTTTCGAATATATGTCAAACTGCACAAAGTTTGACCAAATTTATATAAAAAATATGAACATCTACAATACTAAAACTATATAGTATGAACATACGTTTCATGGTGCATCTGATAATATTGATTTCATATTGTGAATGTTTATATTTTTTGATATAAAGTTAGTCAAACTCTGCAAAGCTTGACTTTGACCAAACCTTATATGCGGACTAAAAAGAAACGGAGGGAGTAGTAGGAGTAGTACTACTACAACAATTTCCTTGGAGTCCATGGTGCAACAAGCTACCCTAGGCTATGTTACTACTCCCTCCTTTCCAGTTTATGGCTCAATTTCAAAATCTCTCCAACCAAGGTAGGCGATGAGTGGTGGAATTAATTTTGTAGTTTGCACAAGTAATTAGTACGCTCATTTTTCTCAAGAAGTTATGTTTACCGAGGCATTATTTAGAACGAATGCATGCATGACCACTAAATTTCCATGAACTTCTACATGCATTGGTGAGTTTTCTCTTGACACTGCTTGCATCGGGTGATTTAACGCACCTCGAAATCCAACATGTGATGGTACTACTACTACTAGTAGTAGTAGAATTGAGACTTATAAACGGAAAAATGAATTTTTTAGATGAGCCCTATAAACCGGAAAGGAGGGAGTAGTAAGTAGTACACCTCCATAGTGGGTACGTACTCCGTAAAATCAGATTTTCCCAAAACTAAGTCGCTCAACCTTTATTTGCTTGTTTCCCTTCATGCCTCCTTGCCTCGAACAGACTATGCCAAACTCCCCTGCCTGCCGCGCGGGAAAAGACCCGCACTCGCCTTTTTTAGTCCGGATTTTATCGATGGATCGCGCGAAGCAGCAAAAACCAAGCCGTGTCTTGTACTCCTCCGTCGACGCTCACTTTCATGAATTTTGTACTTCCTCTCGCCGACATGTGGCACATATAGCAACCGGGTCGGCGTGTCATGCACCAAATAACAGTGCAGAATAGCGGGGGGTGTACCGCCCCAGTAGTAGTAATGAACAATGAGATGTCGAATCACAATGCCGCACCTTCCCAGACGGACGAAGCAACCATTATTTCACACTTCGCTTAGTCATCATCTCCTTCAAGAAAACCACGTAGTATTGCTTATGCCATTGTTCTGCCTCAAGAGGGACACACACATCGCCTTGGTACATCATGACACGTGGGATCGCATGACAAGCCATGCTCCCCCGCCCATCACTCGGTAAAATCACCTCATTTCTACTACTTCCTCCATATCGGTTTACAGGGCTTGCACGTCGTTATAGGTTGAGAATTTAACTGGCCATATATGTGATGAACAATATATGTTTAGAAACTACATCCGCTTAAGAATCCAATGATGTACTTTTTGTGAAATAGCAACTCATATTTAGTTAGTCAAATGGATGACCTAGAACTACGTGCACGACCTATAAACCGAGACGGAGAGGGTAGTACGGTACGTATCTTTTTAGATCAATATAGTCGGGATTCATCAAGGCGCAAAACCAAGTGGTAGGCTGCTCCTGTCATGTTGGCGTAGCAGCTCAAGCAGGGTCAGTCCGCACGCGAAATGGCGTCACACTTAACATGACCCCTTTGGCTGACATGTGGCTCATCCACCGTCTTGTTCCACGTGCGATGCACCAAATTACAGTTCGGAGCAGCGGTTGGACATGGAGGCACCCCGGTCGTAGCGTCGTAGTAGTAGGAAATGAGCGATGAGGGGTCAATTCACAAAGCCCCACCTTTCCCGCATTAAGCTGGACGGACTAAGCAACCATCATTTCACTCTAGGGCGCAAGAGCATAAATAAAAGAGAAAACTAATGATGCGTGCGGCAGCTACCTAGGGCACCCTAGGGTAGGGGCATCCACTACAAATCCTTTTTGTTGAAAGCGCCTCCACTACAAATCCGCTTCTCCCTCGTCCTCTTGAAGAAAACTGATGATGCGTGTGGCGGTAGGGTTTGTAGGAGTACTACGGCGTGCGGGGCCATGTCGTAGTAAACAGGAGAGGGATTGAGTTCGAGTCGATGCCTTAATATGTGTGGGCCACTTGGTTTTACGGGAACGAGGCAGCATTTTGGGTTCGTGGACCAGTGGAGATATACATACAAAAAAATGTGGACTTAGGTTCGACCGAAAGGCAATGATGCATGGGCCCTGCATTTTGATATACCCGCGGCCGCGTGAAATTTGCTACTCCACTCAAAACTAGTAAGGTACACATGCATTGAACGCATGAGATTTGGAAAGCAAATTATAAATAAATACACACTACAACATGTAAAGCTTTGATTCATATATGCATGATGTAGATGTTCGTTTAGTTCTTGTAGTTCATCTCATTCAAATTCAATTAGTTTTGTAAAAAGGTTAAGATTCATGGGATTGTGCATTGTAAAGCATAAAGTAAAAAAACAAATAATGGCAATTCATTTAGAAAGAAAAAGTTTGGGCAATTATGATACGGAAGATTCTAGAACAAAGGACAAGTGCTTGTGTTTTGAGGTTTGTGCATTATGCTTAAGTTCAACCATGGAGTCTTCTAGATTGTACATGTGGCAGAATCTTGTGGAATGTTGATGATATCCAACGGCCAGTTGTGCTCGGATTTGCCATCTCTGCACTGTCGGATTAGCTTCATCCAATGACCATCTTTCAAAGTTATTCACACACTATATAGGGGTATAGATAATGCATAAAAGTTCCTCGAAAAACATCTATAACTAATGGGAAGTGAATCTATGCTTAAAATGAAGAAAAAAAGTAAAACTCCCTCCTTCTAGGTGTATAAGTCATCTTAGGTTTTTTTGCTAGTTAATAGCATTCCATGCAATGAATTAACCACTTCATGTCATGTTTGAAAGTCTCAAGCCATTGAAAGCATGCACGGCCCACATCTCTTATTGGTTGATATGTCACGAAACAAGAAACGAGGAGGGAGTTAATGTACCATGCCTAAGTGTTTTGGGATTATTTGGTTTCGGAAGATGACTTACACACCTAGACAGAGGGAGTACAAAGAGAAAAAATGAATTGCAGTTAAAAGAATGACATTTCTAACAAAAATGTGAATGTGAACTACATATGTGTGCACGTGACCAGCACATACATTGTCAATACAAAATTGAATGCAATAAAAAACTAATGAGTAACATGCACAAATTGATGATGTGGTGCTTGCATGCATAGAGTAGAAAAACAATGTGATTTATGACTTGCATGCATGACATGTTCTTGTGCCATAGTTGCATGTCTAGGAAAAAAGCTACTAGTGGGTTGTACTAGCTATTTAGGAATAGAAGATGTATACATGGAAGTTGTAGGGAAAGAGATGACATGTATCTCAGTTCCTATGAGTAGCGATTGGAAAAGAGATGTCATTTGGTTCACATCATAGGAACTTTTCTATTGAATCTAGAGATGACATGCTCAATTCCTATGAGGAGGGATTAGAAAAGAGATGCCATTTGGTTCACATCGTAGGAACTTTTCTATTGAATATACGCTAAGTGTTTATTTTCCTTTGAAATTATGGGAGTATAGGAATCCATTCATATGAACCAAGTGGCCATAAAGCTATAAAAATGATATCATGTTTATTTCCTTTGAAATGTGGAGTATATGAATCTATTCCTATGAACCAATTGGCTCTAAAGGAAAAAATCATATAAAAATCATATCATATAGAGTTCCTATGCCTCCACACCAAAGGATGGTTGAAATTGCTGCAGGTGATACGACGGTCTTTCTTTGTACACTCCTCCCCCATCTTTATAGTTACCGCTCGAAGATGAATGAAATGATATATACTGGGTATTCTATATGTGCATTTTGGTACACGAAAACTCGGTAAAACTTTGCGAGGTTCAAATTTTCAATAAAGCTATATGCGCTGCATTTTGGAACGGAGGGAGGAGCATACGGCAGTTGCTAACACTCACGTGGAAGATTTGCGTGTAGGAGGACTGGTTGTTCAGTTAAATGACATGGTAAAATTGACACTGTCGGATGCCGATCTAACGGTTCTTATGGCCTTCGTCAGGAAACGACTTGTGGAGAACATTTGTCAGATAATGATTTACGACACATGCATTGCATTGATACGTTCCCCCTCTCTCTCACGCACACACGCACCCTCACGAGGCACGACTCTCCCGAGTCCTCTCGCACCCACCGTCTATCTGCAAGTAGACGTCACACACATATGTGCTCTTCACACCCTACCCTCAGAACTTCTAAAAAACAAAAGACGTTGTGCACCTTTTATTTTAGCTCACACGTCACACACTTATACTATTACTCTTGTGGCGAACGTTCTTTGGGCATAGTATATTGTACTCTCACGAAGAGAAGCGGTGCACGCATGCACTAGTTCTCTCACACCCACTCGCGGGTACATGTAGGAGCGCATTTTTTGAAGCTGGTACAACAAAATCACTCCACTATATATATATATATATATATATATATATATATATATATATATATATATATATATATATATATATATATATATATATATATATAAAAGCAGGAGCCTTATTAGCGCTTGCTTTACTAGGGTTCCTCTCTTTCACTCTCTCATGCTCTCCAGATCTAAGCAAGACATAGGTGGCCACACTCTCTCTGCTCACGGCTGGTCACAAATCCGGCCGGACCACCTCGACCGGGGTAGGGTGTAGGTGCATCGTTCATGCTGTCGTCAGCGGTGAGGGAGGAGACCAACGGCTGCCCGCGCGTCTCGATCGGCGGCCGTGCCGTTCTCTCCGAGAGAGCGCCGGCTCAGGAGGGCCTCCGACCCCTTCTTCCTCCCTGCGATATTGTGGCCAAGATATGGCCTCTCGACGCCGTCTTTGCCACATGCCGACGACCCTCAGGTATATATTCCTTCAAGACCTGCCTTGCTCTACTGCCCAGCTCGCCATGTGGCTGCGTGTGGATCTTTTTCTACTTCCGTCGGTTGTTCCAAAGCCACCTAGACTTTACTATTATTAGAGGTAAAGCTAGTTCATACAGTCGAATCTAAGAGTTGGTTCAAACAGGGAAGACAGTGGGAAAGCTGTAGCATGACTCTAGGACTTGGTTCTAAGAGGAAACGGGGGAAAGTAGTAGATACTGGCTACCCAACCAGTCTCTTGGTTGAAAAGGCGAAGAAAGCATGGTGGATGGTGAAGGGTGGGGGGAAGTGGACCTGTCTCTTGGTTGAAAAAGGAAAGAAAGTGAGGGGTGTTGGGGGAAAACGCAAATGAGAATGAGCAGGTCTAGATTTCCTGTGTTCACATAGGAAAATGTCGCCGAGGAGATAAAAAATGGTACAAATGCAGACATGTTGCCTGAGTGTTTGCCGCTCTCGGCAACCACATCTGCCTCACCACTTTATGCCCCTGCTGTTCCTACGCCCATATCGCTATCGTTAATGTAAAATCACATGAAGCATTAAGCAATGCCATCTAGTGCCGTCGATGAATTGAAGCAATGCCACCACCATTTTCTGAAGTGCTCCCGTCTTGCTTTATTTCCCATGAATTGTGTTTTTGCAGTTACACTTAAATCTCACACCTCTAACATTGCTTCATCCCAGTGGAACTGCACAAATTTGATTGCACATTTACTGACCATGTGATACTCTCATGACAGTAATACTAATGCTATTGTTCTGCATGTTAATCTAGTGGCAGTGTTGATGTGATGTGATGCTACTTACTTAAGGGCACTTTCATACTGTCAATCTAGTGCCAATTATAACACAATAGATGCTGCTGTTAATCATACGCCACTGCAATCTAGTAGAACTGCACAAATTTGATTGCACATTTACTGACCATGTGCTACTCTCATGACAGTAATACTAATGCTATTGTTCTGCATGTTAATCTAGTGGCACTGTTGATGTGATGTGATGCTACTTACTTAAGGTACTTTCATACTGTCAATCTAGTGCCAATTATAACACAATAGATGCTGTTGTTAATCATACACCACTGCAAATATCTGTCATTGTTTAAATAACCGCATTTCATATTTGCGCAAACAGGGATGTCTGTCTCCATATCGTTTCTATCTGCGCAATCAAAAGTACACACCTCAGTTTTAGTACAATTGCACAAAATGAGATGGATATTCCTAGCTGTCGTCCTCTAACCACCAGTGTTCCAGGTATTCCTACATTGGTAGTACCTAGGTAGAATGACCAACGCAATCTAAAAGAAGTTGATTCGTACGTTTTACTTCCTGATTACAGTGCAGGGACGAGCGAAAACAACTACATCCTAGTCCAGAATGCACTTTCTACCGGTTCATCCATGGACCGAGGACTAGCTGGCATAGCTGCACGGAGGTTTTTGGGACAGGTGCGCGGACAAGAGGCATTGTGGTCTGCTTATTTCTGTAAATAGCGGTGCTTAAATTTAGTGGAATGCATAAGAATTTCAGCTGGTCAATACACTACATGGTTCAGTTGAGCATTCCAGCTCAAAACACAATTATAATTGGTTATTCTGGAATGAGAGAACCTAACCCTAGATGGTGGCAACAAGAAAAAACCAGAGTGAACTCCAGGAAATTTAAGCCTGCCAGGAGGCCCTTTGCTCAGAGAAGCCTTGCTTGTTTTTTTTTCTGATTTGTAAACCTTCTCACAACTTTGTCTTTTGCTGTGAACTAGTATATGTTTGTTATGTTCTATGAATCATTGAGATGTATAAAATTGCTTAACTTATGCTTTTCAAGTTTTTTATGAAGTCGAGTTTAATGTGAGTGTTCCACATGAACGCTGGACTAGCGTGTGAACGTTTGGAATTTACATTGGGGCCTCAGATAACTGCATGAACCACTGTAACAAGATACGTAGTTGCTTATATGTCAGATAGCAGATTATTGATTGTTAGCTGGTCGAGAGCCTAGGGTTGAAGCGAGCTGAGCCAATGTGCCGTGTTTTGCACAATTGCTTACAAGTGGGGTAGCACCAACAGTGTTTACAAGTACTTATGTACACGTCAGCGCATAGTCCTCGAACGAGTACTCTATTTCATCAAACACACACTGCTCTATGATAAACTGTGACAACTTATGTCTTATCATGCCATATTCATGAAAAACTAGTGAGGACACATCTGTTTCAGCAACAATTACGATGGTTCTCACATGATTCACGGGCACACAAAAGTAGCAGCAATTCCCATAGACAGATTCAAACAGAGTACTAGCTCCAGAGGGCTCGATAATAGACAAGGTTCGGATAATTAGACATAATCCAAACTACTATTAAACACTAGCTGGGGCAACTATTTCATGCCTCGATCTAATTTGGGCTGGATACAAGACGGACCTTGCCATGAACATCATCGAGGACGTCCGGCAGCAGCTCAATCCTGTGAACCTTCATGAAGATAACCTTGTAGCCTTGCCAGTCATAAACTTGTTTGTGGAGGCATGCCATGTAATCTTCATGTGTAAGCTTGACAAGAACAGTATGCCTCACAAACGAAGGAGTAGCTTTGAACTTCTTGTGCTTCAGTACACCCTGGACAACACGCCTGACAACAGTGAGGCTGGAATACAACTCGACATTGGTATAAGAGCAAATGGCTTCCAGGATCCAACAGCCTAAGAACTATGTTTTCCCAGTGCATATATTCAGGTCATCCCCTCATAGGGAGTGACGTGTACAACTACACAATCCTTGTCTGCATCGGGCTGTAATTGAAACAGAAAAAAATTCTGAATTACTTTCCAGTATAAGAAACACAAGTTATTTAAACCACTATGTATAGCATGGCATCGAAGCTAATAGAATTTTGCATTATTCATCACCACATACTTAGATGAAAAACACAATCGAGATCGGCAAAGAAGAAAATCACCTTGAGCAGCTCAGCGAGGGGGGGACACATCCACGAAGGGGGAAAACTGCTCCTGCATGGCCACGGGGGCTGTAACCTCAAACGGGGCATGGTCCATCTCAGTAGTGGCCATGAGCGTATCTGGGGTCGGCTCGGTGGCTGCCTCCATCTTCTTGGAGCTCTCTGTCTCGTGGGGATCAGCCTCCCGCATCTGCTCCAATATTGGCAGATCTTTGCCTCGTTCTCCTTGGTCCATCATGAAACTGACAAATACTACGAGACCATTGAAAGGAAAACACAATCGCAATGCCAATGAAACAAAAAAGAGAATGCGGACCGGTTACTGCTTTGCAAAAGTTCTTTTTTTTCTCTAATAGAAAATATACCAACATCACGGATCCGCTTACCTTCCCTTCGTTGGAGAGAAGAACAGTGGCAGATGCGAGTGTTGGCTTTCTTGAAGACGGTGAGGGAGAAGGGGATTCAGCAAAGAGTGAAATGATGGTTGCTTCATCCATCAAACTTAGACTGTGGGGAGGTGGGGTTTTGTGATACGATGGCTCGTTACTGCCGCGCTACAACCGGGGTGACTCTCCGCTTGCATACTACCTTCTAATTTGGTGGATGGAATTTGGGCCCGCGTGCTGCATGGCCCGCATGTCACTGAAGAAAAGTTAAATGGAATTCAGTAGAGGGAGATGTTTCGATGACCTAGGAGGAGCCAGAAGCGGTAGTGTATCCACTGTACTAGTAGTAATTGTCTTTCTAGGTAGCTGTAGAGTGTCTCCACTGTACTAGTAGTAATTGTTTCTCTGGGCCCAAGAAAAAACAGCCCATCCACCCTATTAAATAATAAAATCAATTCAAAATCCCATATATTTACTTAATGAGAGGCGCTACCCACACCCAGCACACCGCCCCCCAAAAAAACCTGGGTGCTCTTCTTCCTCCTCACTCCAACCCACCTCACGTCACCTCGCTCCACTTGTACCCCCAAATTCCTCACCTCACTCCTACAGAAAACCCCAGCTCCCCTTCTTCCCCACTACTACAGAAAAACCCCAGCTCCCCTTCTTCTTCACTCGCACTACAACTAGGCTCGTCATTCGTTACTCTGCTCAAATCCGTGAGCGCGACGAGACGCCCTCGAGGAAAATGGAGTCGGCTGACCCCAGCGCCAAGAAGATGAGGCTCCCGCTAGCGGCGACGCCTATTGTAGATCCCACACCCGACAGCGCGAGGAGAAGCGGCGACCCCGCCCCCACTGGATCCTAGGAACCCGTAGAATCTCAGGTGGACCGCATCAGCGATCTCCCGGATGCCATCCTTGGGGAGATCATCTCGCTTCTCCCCACCAAGGATTGCTGTTGCACCCAAGTCCTCTCAATTCGGTGGCGCCCTCTATGGCGCG
Organism: Aegilops longissima; assembly: GCA_021605205.1. Taxonomy (NCBI): domain Eukaryota; kingdom Viridiplantae; phylum Streptophyta; class Magnoliopsida; order Poales; family Poaceae; genus Aegilops; species Aegilops longissima. The sequence goes on along the minus strand of JAHIAM010002373.1, from coordinate 79,913 downwards.
CCCTGCCCCTTAATCTCGACTTTCATCGGATATCTCTCTTCAATGATTTTGAAATCCCCAGAGCCATCATCTCCTCCCACCAAGGCTCCGTTCAAAGCCTCTTCTGCTACCTGAGCAAGCATACGATGCCCTACACGGTGGACGCCTGGCTGAAATCCCCTGAATTCACAGAACTACAGCCACTTGAGTTCTACTATTCCCCTGGAAATCACCTACTAGATACCGAACGCCATGTACTTGTGCCCTCAGCACCAATGTCCATCTCGCGGTTTTCCTCCTCTCTCCACACTGCCACCTTTGCGTTGTGCTACCTACCAGACAATCTGGTACTAAACCTTTGACTCCCATTTCTCAAGAAACTTACACTTGTGCGGGTTCGTATATCAGAGGCCTCATTGCACAGCTTCATCCACTCCAATTGCCCTGCCCTGGAGTGCTTGGTGCTTGTTTTCACAGTTAGAATCGATTGTCTCCAAATAAAGTCGCCTAACCTTGTAAGAACTGGAATTTCTTTTGATGGAAGGCAGCTCATCATCCAAGATGCCCCTTCACTTCAAAGGTTGATCCTTGATTCTAGTTATTCGCCGTCGCAAATTATCGTCCTCTCTACGCCTAAACTAGAGACCTTGGGTGTAATACATGATCTCTATGCTCATTTAAAGATGGTGTTTGGCTCCACAGTTCTTCAGGTACTTTATATTATCATCTACACTTGTAACCATAAGCTGCATTTTAAATTTCTGCGCATAAGTTCTATATCATCTTGGAGTACACATTTTGTACTAATATTTTGTTCTATGCTAAATGAAGAGTTTCTCCATGGATAGCCTATCAATGGTGCTAGATTCTGTCAAGATCTTATATATCCAAATGAATAGTTTTGATCTGAACAAGATTATTGGCTTTCTGCAATGCTTTCCAAGTATGGAGAAGTTGTATATAAAGGTGATAATTTCACGCACATTGGAAGCCCGCATATAGTGTACTAGAATTAACCGTTCAGCTGTTGCTCTTTCGACACTCTTTTTTTAGACCTTAACTATTTTCAATCTTCATGTCTATTTAGGCAACAGGATGGGGTAAGAAAGTTATAACCAATAGGTGGATTCGTAAGCACCGGGATTTTCTCACTTCTCATGGCATTCGACTGAAGACAATAACGCTAGTACGATATGTAGCCAACCATGCAAACACTAGATTTGTCACATTCTTCCTGCTAAATGTGAGGTTACTATTGTCCATCAGGCTTAAGTTTATCAGCAGCATGGTTTTGACGGATGGGTATGTCGAAGAGAAAAAAAGGAGTTTCAGGTGGGCAAAAGAGCTTCTGAACGTGCCGGGCTTCTATTTACAACATATTGTGGTCATAATCTAGTAAATTTTACGACCCAGGATGTTCATTCTATGGACCTAACCGATCCATTTGACTGTGACTGCCGAAAACAGTGCCGGAGTTAGATGTTGTTGCCCTTTTCAACCTGGGTTTTGTCTAAACCTGATGAACAATTAACCCTCGTGCTTTTGTACAGTTTGTAAGCTGGAGTTAGATGTTCTTGCCCTTTTCAACTCGGCTGTGACTGTCATATTTTCTTTGAAACAAGGCAAATGGCTTGCCATTCATTTAATTTAGAGTGAAATATTGTAACAAATCCCAACCAAGGGAAATAACATCACTCTCGCCGGCTGCTTGAGCTCATTGTGCATTACAGAAGCCAAGTGATTAGCCCCCATCAGCACGCACAAAATTATTTCAAACTAGCACACCAAATGGGCTGTAAATTTTCGTAGGAAATGCTGCATGACCGTGACATATTTGATTCTGACATTTGGGACCCACGAGGAAATAGCCTATCCAAGGTGGTGTCGACTTACTAGCTAGTCAACAAACGATTCTGCCTACCAGCCATTGGATTGACATCCAACATCTGTCGTGTATCTTCTATCTCTTGTCTTCTTCCTCCATCCGCCCAAACCAAACCACCACGTCGGCTTCGCCTGCTCTCGCCTCCCATGGCTGGCTGCGCCTCCGCCACCCTACTATACCCTCCAACGTTGGCCAGTCCCTCCCTGTATTCCCCCACATGTCCTGTTATTCTCCGGCGACGTCAGTCCCATCATGCACCCGCACCCGAACCAGTCAACCCTCGTACTCCCATCCGCCTGCGACTGGACCAACGCATCTTCCACGGCTCCTATTTGTTCCGTCTGAGGCCTCGTCGTCGTCCTCCGCCTTGGTTCGCTCACCGTGCGCGGTGCGCCGCCCTCTTGCGTTGTCAATGTCGTCAACAACCGAGAGTAACAAGGAGATGACTGTACGTGGAGAGGATGACAGTAGGGACCCACCAGCGTCATGGCAGTACGCAAGCAAGTGCCTCGTTATTACAAGCCCAAAAAATGGTTCCTCCTAATGGTTGGACATATGGGGCTCACGCCATTGTCAACGTAGTCAATAAACGAGAGAATTACACAACGAGCGGTGACCCTGGGACCCAAAGAGGTCGTGCGCTTGTTAATTACTTTTTTGAGGAACAAGCAGTTGTTATTTATACTAGTTTTAGCAACGGATCAGGGTAACAACAGGGCTTGTGGGGGCTGTGGCCCGTTTAGCCAGGGTTTTATTTATGTTTACCACATCATGAGCCCAGTTGTGTTTTTTTCTTGCTGAAAATGGCTAGCCCAGTTCTATTTTTTAAAAGAAATACCCAAACGAGGCCTACTTGCTTTATTAGCCCTGCTGGGCTGCAAATCTTTCAAGACTAGGAGAGTTTCATTCGGTTTGCCCAGAAATGGGCTGTACATTTTTAAAACACATCAAATCGGGAATTAGTTTCATTTTTTTCATTACAAGATTATAAATTCCATTGATTTTTATGCGTGGACAATTATTTGGATTTTATATTTATATAAATTATTTTTCAAAGATAGTTTGAATGTGACTTGATATTTCGGGATTAAAAACAGTTGACCGCACCGAAATATGAAAAATTTCGTATAATTTTTAACCGTGGCCATAATATGGGGTGTAATGCTAACAAAAAGAAGATGGGCTCCAAAAAAATTCTTAAGAATTAGCAAATGGGCTGTAAATTATTAGAAATAATGGCAGATTGGTTGTATGCTATTTTCCACAGATTTGAGGCTCACTTGTGCGCCTACTACAGGTTGACGCATATGCTTTCCTAAAAAAAGGTTTACGCACACGCAATGCCGTGTCAACTTAGTCAACACACGAGAGCAGTGACTGTTGGATGTCCATCCAACAGCCGTCGTGCTTCTTCAATCTCTGCTCTTCCAGCTCTAGCCGCTCAAACAAGCGCCGGTGGGACTGCCTGCTCCCTCCTCCCGGGGCCGGCTATGCTGCCGCGTAGGCCTCACCGCCCCACCGTACTCCCATCGCTGGCCTAGCCATCCCTCTACTCACCCACACCTGCTGTTATTCTCTGGCGACGGTAGATGAACCAGTAAACCCTCGTACTCCCCTCCGTGTGGGAAACAACTGCCGAGTCTTCCCTGGCTCCATGTCATTCCCTTCATAGGCATCGCCGTTGTCCACCGCCCTGGTGCTCTCGCGCGGCGTGGTCAACGTGGTCAATGAACGACATCCATTGGAAGTGGACTATACGTGGAGAGATTGATAGTTGGGTACACGGTCGCACGCAAGGAAATGCCTCCTTATTACGCACAAAATAATGTTTCCTCCACCTGACAGCTGGGACCCACCGGAAGGGCCTCTGTATTTCACAAAAAAAAATGTTCCCCCCGCTGACAGGTCGGACACACCAGCTATATCTTCGCACGTAAGGAAGTGCCTCCTTATTACACACAAAAAAATGAATACCCCATGCTAGCTGGGACCCACCATAGTGGGAGGCTGACTTGTGGGCCTACTAAGTTGACGGGGACAGAGGGCTTTGTCAACTTAGTCAATATGAACGATTCTAGCTCCAGTGACCGTACGATGTTCATCCAACGGCCATAGTGCTTCTTCAACCTCTGCTCTTCTTGCTCCAGCTGCACAAACCAGCTCCGGTCGTGCCGCGTGCTCCTGCCTCCTGTGGCCAGCTGTGATGTCGCGGAGGCCTCACCGCCTCCTACTACTCCCACTGCTGGCCAGGCCATCCACTCACCCACACCCCATGTTATTCTGCGGCGACAGCAGCCTCACACCGTAGTCGAACCAGTGAACCCTCGTACTCCTCTCTGCGTGGGCTTCCACTGCGGTGTCTTCCCCGGCTCCGCATCATCCCCTTCCTAGGCCTCGCTGCCATCCATCGCCCTGGTTCTCTTGGCGCGGTGTGGTCAACATGGTCAAGGAAAGACTTCCATCGGAAGAGTACTATACATGGAGAGGCTGACAGCTGGGTCCACGGCCGCATCAAGGAAGTGCCTCCTTTTTAGGCAGAAAATAATGATTCCTCCACCTGAGAGCAGGGACCCACCGGACGGGCCACCGTATTTCACGAAAAAAAACATTCCCCCTGACTACTGGGACCCACCAGCTACATCTTCGCATGCAAGGAAGTGTCTGGCAGTCGGGACCCACCTGGTCAAAGCGTACGTAGCGTTGTCATTCTGGTCGCGAATGTGTATGTATATACTGGTTGATCGGTCTCTCTGCAAGTATGAACTGTGGTCGAGTAAGTAGCGGCATGTGTCGTTATAGAGCACCCGACATAGCAGTTCACGCAATCCCCTCTAAGTCATGTACACGTACGCACATCCACAGGGCAAAAAATATGGCCATGCACGTACATACGGGCGGGGTCTCGAGCGCGTACTCGCGCATATATATACGGATGGCCAGGGCTTGTGTACATGGAGAGGCAACGGACGGCAGCAACTGCGTCTTATTCATCGGGCAGCGAACTGGCTGGGACGGAATGGAGAAACAACGTCATGTTCATCGGGAGGCAACCGACTGGGTCGGAATACGTCGTGTTCATCGGGAGCCAACCAGCTTGGATGGAACAGCCGATCGAAACGAGACCTGGCATACCATAGAATGGAGGAAAAGGCCTTGTGTTCGACCGGCCATGGTCAAACGGGATCCTGTTCATCGGGAGGGATTTGGCGTACCGCAAAACGAGGAAACGAACTTCTCTTTGACCTCCTACGGTCAAAACAGAGTCATGTTGATCGGGAGGGGTGTGGCGTACCGCAAAATGGAAGAAACGGACTTGTGTTGGAGCGCTACGGTCGAAAGGGTAATCTTCATCGGGCGGGGTGTGGCGTACCGTAAAACGGGACTCCACGGGATACTGTTCATCTCCACCGTCGACCTCCTCTAGCCTCCACGGGCTACTGTTCATCCACTGTCGACCTCCTCCACCCTCCACCTGCGACTGTTCATCCACAGGCTCCGTTTTATCCAGCCTCCACCGCTCCTCCACCGACTACTGTTCAACCAGCCCTCTCCACGGGGTCCTGTTCAACCACCCCTCCATGGGCTACTATTCATCCAGCCCTCCATCGGCTACTATTCAACCAGCCCTCCACGGGGTCTTGTTCATCCACCCCTCCACGGGGTCCTGTTCATCCACCCCCAACCGACTCGATCGGGGTCATGTTCATCTAGCGGCAACGGCCTCTACTACTGCAGGGTCCTGTTCATCCAACCCCCCACCGGGAACTATTCATCCAAACCTCCCCAACAACGCTCACTATTCATCCAGAGGCAGCATCGATCGGTTTCAGTTAGCAGCAGTAGCGAAGGAGTCGCTTGATTAGGTTCAGTTAACAGACATCAATCGATCGCTCAGGTTCAACAACGCGTAACCTGCAATGCAATCGCTCGGGTTCAGTAGGTGAATGCCTTGCTCGAGTTCAGTTAGAGCCCAACACCATGCACCCACGCGCGTACGTGTACGAGAGAAACGCGCATCGCTCGGCCCCTGACCACCCACCATAACCGGGAACTCCCTGATATTTTCCTCGCCCTCGCTTCTACCACGGTTTTTTCCGTCATGGATGGCCCAAAGAATGTCATGCAGCTGCGTCTCCGGCCCGCCCAGGATGAAAAGCCCATTTTCTATCATGCTTTTTTGTCACAGAAGTAGGAGCTCACCACATCTATGATGATACCGGGTTTTGTCACAATTATCGTCATAGAAGTGTCATAAGCATGACAGAAAAAAATTCGTTTGGCCCAAAATGTCATGGGTGTGTCTTTTTTTTGTAGTGATATTCCATCCTCGTATCATGACTTTGCCTTTCATCAGAGTAGTATTCGTCAGTATCATGCATGAATGAGTTCTGAATAGCGAATTATATTCCTTCTTCTTGTCGGTTTGACCTCACAATGCAAAATCAATAAAGTGTAAGGAAATTGGTAAGGCATTGGATGATGGTGGTCCTTCCGAGCAACTGAAATAGAGGGTCTCTACATATTCTACTCCAGCATCCTCCCAACAAGATTCGCAAGACAATGCAAGGCTGGACAGTCAACGTAGTTGTGTAGATGATGAGCACATCTCCCCTACTCCACCATCACAGGTGCTTGCTCTAACTTGGAACTGTTATATGTCATTGCATGTTCCGTATGATGAAAAGTTTGTATTGCTTCTAATTTTGTTGAATTGCATCTGGGTAGCTTACAACTTATACCTGCAACAATCACTTGCCCATAAGACACATTTAACTTGGGAGTGTAATGTAGGTTGCATCTTGCATTGTCTTCTAGCTTGTACTACTTCTAATTTCTTGAAATGGCACTTACAACGAGACACTTTTTACCTGATAGGGTGATGTTGGTTGCATGTTCATATGGTTCCTAGCTTTATTTTCTTCTAATTTTGTTGAAATGCCTTCTTCTTACTGTTTTTCATACATATTCCATCCTCCTATCATACGTGTGAATATGGAATGTTGTCTTTTTTTGTACATATTCCATCCTCCTATCATGCGCTTGCCTAACATCAAAGTAGTGTTTGTCTGTATCATGCATCAACCAGTTATGCAGAGCTAATTTTATTCATCTTCTTGTGGTTTTGACTCCAGAAGGCAATATCAAAAAAGAGGAAGGAAAACAGTAAGTTGGGGGATGTTGTTCGTCCTCCGGATTGACGCAAACAGAGACTCTCTAGATTTTCCACTGCTACTGCTAATGCAGTTGAAGTCCCAAGTCTACATGATGAGTTCATCTTCCGTACTCTACCATCGCAGGTGCTTGCTCTAAGTTGACAGTGTGATAATTGGTTTCATGTTGCATATGTTGTCTAGCCTGTATTTCTTCTATTTTGATTAAATTGGACCTGTTGAGTTTATACGTTATACATGTGCATATGGCATGCCTTTCTGTGTCTAGAATACACTGCATCTATTTATCATACCATGTTCTTGCATCAAAGTACTGCTGTTGTGTATCCTGCATCAGTCACTCATGATTGGGCGCTTTTAACATGGCAGTTTGATAGTGGTTGCATCTTGTGATTTCTAGGTTGTACTACTTCTAATTTTTCAAAATGCCACTTATGACAAGACAATTTTAACTTGGCAGAGTGATCGGTTGCATCTTTCATATGGTGTCTAGCTTGCATTACTTCTATTTTCTTGAAATCCTTCTGCTTAGTTTACACATCATAGTTGTGAATATGTCATGCCATCCTGTTTTCTTACATATTTCATCCTCATACGGTTGTCTTACATCAAAGTATTGCTTGTCTGTATCATGCATCAGTGAGTTATGAAGAGCGGTTTTATTCTTTTGTGTTGTGGGTACGACTTGACATGGCAAAGTCAAAAAGAGCAAGGAAAAGAATTTAGTAGGGAATGGTGTTACTCGTCGGGTGCAACGGAAAAGGATTTGCCTCAATATTCTGCTGGTACTTATAGTGCAGTAGAAGGTCCAAGTCCACCGGCTAAATCTACAAACACGATATCACCTGCTCCACCAGCTGCAGCATCCGCTTCAACTGTACCGGCATCTCAACGAGTTACTAGTTCGTTTGCTCCACAACTGGCCAGTTCCCAAGCTGCCTGCACACCTAACACTACTTCCGAAGCACTGCTAACACAACATGACTTGGCAAGATTAGATGAACCTCCTGAGCATCAACACCAAGTGGGTACCTGATCGAGTCAAGTTGCAGTTGCATGCTCCTTTATATGTACTCTCACAGTTTGATGTGCACTAACACTTTCCATATTCGTTGTTGAACTAGCACCACGGTATGATGCAACTAAACAACCATGCACTCATGTTTTTCAGTCTGATCAGCGACAGTATCGGTATCACCTTAGAAAAACTCACTTGGAAGGCAAGGCTAACAATGAAGTCGCCCAAACATCTCCAGTGGAATATATTATAGATGAAGACTGGATAGCCCTTGTTAAACACTGGTCTGATCCAAAGTATCAGGTAGGGTATATGTATTTGATCTGATCACATATGTGCCTTACAAGTGTATCTTCCTCTAGGCTAACTATATGAAGAACAAGACCAACTGTTCTAAAGTGAAATTCCAACAGACAATAGGATCTCGTAGCTATATTGCACACTGCGAGGCTCTTGTAAATAGCTGCTGGCTCCTTCTTTTTTCGGTGCCATATTATCATATCTATATTGACTTGTTCCAAATACATAAGAAAGCCCGTATGGACCAAAAAGACCTGAACCAAATGCAGTGCAAATCTTCAAGGATTGCCACACCAGCAAGATGAAGGGCATGAGCACACCTGTTCAAGCCACTATTGTAAGTCCTTACTCCTCCTACCTTTGAACTGCTTGTTACTGTGACATGTTCATTTAACTGCTTCGTTTGCAGCCAATGTCAGTTACTCTGTTCACTTTTATACACAGTTGTCTTAACATATCATTTCACCTTACATGGTTTAAAAGAGATGAAGGATATTCTTTTGGTCTTGATCTGTAATCTAGTCGTGATGTTCACGTGCCCACACAATGATACAATAGCATGTCTATTTATATCTGTTTGCCCATGAAATGAATCATGTCATACTATGTTCATCCTACTTTAAACCATGTCTCTTTATCCTTAGATGTCAACTAATGTGAGGAAATAGACAATATAATAGGCATGCTACATGGACATGTTCCTAAAGTGATTTTATTATGTAGTTGGCTCTACAATACATGCTAATGTATTACAGTAGTTCACAAAAATAAGTTATGTATAAACGTGAAACCTACTTTGTTTGTTTTTGTCTCATTAGTAACTTATCTGGTACACTAATCTACAAGTTCAAACTTTCAGCAAGCTATGGAACAAATGATTGAACAGCCACAACCACCTGAAGGTGACGAGGCTACCACAAGCACAATGTCACCTCTTGCTACGGTGCGCCAGTATCTCTCCACTAACAGTGCAAAAAGCACCCTCCTGCGTAATTCTAGGTTCATTGTCAAGGTAACCTTGTCCAAATCGCCTACTGAAAAAAATCTTCGGCTAGATAGAGTGATATATCTGTGCTCCAGACACAAGTCCAATCCCTAATGGACGTTGTTTCAGAAACAAGAATAGTGGTTGACAAATGTCGCCAAGATATGAATGGTTTTGAAACCAGACTATCAAACATTTGCTTCGTTGTTCAAGAGCAATGGCGGAAAAAAGGGGAAGATCGTGTTGCTCCATCAGATTCTACAGCCTGAAACATTAGCACTCAAGTCAAATCATCTGTGCTTCTATACATCTGATGGTGCTTTTATCTGCAAGGACTGTAAACTTTATGCCAACAGGCATTTTGTTGTATGGCTGGAATTTATTTTGTTGTGATACAACATTTATCGTGTTGCCAAAGGATGTAGAAATTACGACGCTATTTTTGTATAGTGTAGGTTTATCTTGGTAATGTATTCGGCCGAAAGCTTTGTAGGATCCCAACGTGCCAACATTCATCAGGCCCATTCCAATTGGCTAAAAACGATTATGGGTCGTAATTTGCATGTAGCCCACTAAAAATATCCTGGCCTAAATCATCATAAGCTTTCAAATTTTTGGTAGGCCTGTGCCCCTAGTGAGCCTTTAACAGGCGTAAACATAATTTGGGCCCTCGGTAACAATAGGCCGTTAACATGTGTTAATATCTCGAGCCCATAAATAACATGGGCCTTTAATAGGCTGAAAGTGAGATTGATCCTGATTGTGCCAAATAACCCAATGGTCATTAGCAGGCCAAAATGTATCTCAGCTCGTGGTGGCCCATTTACAATGCGGATCGTTCACAGGCCGAAATTCAGACGGGCCGTAAATGCACCGACCTACTACACGGGCCTTTAATAGGCCGGAAGTTTGGTCGGGCTTGATTAGAATCAGTTTTATATGGGTCGTTCATAGGCCCGATGTGACATTGGGCCACATATGGCCCATGGATTTCATCCGACGTTAACAGGCCAAAAATCACAACAAGCTGGAAGTGGCCCAAATCTACAGTGGGCCTCTAACAGGTCGAAAACATGGCCAAATATGACCCAAATCCTTCATGGTTGTTTATGGGCCAAAAATTTCAATGGCCAATAAATGGGCCCAAATGAAGAAGGACCTTTAACAGGCCGGAAACACATCGGGCGTAATTCGGCCCAAATACTTAATGGACTGTTAACGGGCCATAAGTGACCATGGGCCATGATGATGACAAGTTTAGAATGGGTCTTTGACAGGCCGATTTGACACTAGTCATACGGGCCTTAACTGCGAATGGGTCGTCTGCAAGTAGGCCGTTAATGGGCCAACCCGCTAATTTTTACTGGGCCAGCCTTTTTAACCTAAATGGGTCGTTGTTGGGCCTTGCCACGTGTCGACGTATCATAGGCACCTCCTGTCCATTGGGCGGTTGTCATCTGTCCTTTCGTGGTGCTGACATGTGGTTGCTATAGCCAATGATAATTTTACACGTGAAAATCCTCATTGGTCCCAGCTGTTAACGGGTTATCGGATCCAAACCGGAACCCGATAGCTTAACAGCGACCCATTACGGTGGATGCCACGTGTCGGTTACCCTTTACGAAAGCACTTCTATGACGCGCGACTTATTGTCATGGAAGTGGATACTTCCGTGATGATAATTTTGGTAATGTCATGGAACACTTCTACGACAGCACAGGTATCACTATCTTGATTCTGTCATAAAATCATCATGGATGTACATACATGACAGAAAACGTGACCTACTGTGACAAACACGTATGATCACGGAAGTTTTTTTTGTAGTGTAGCATCGATGCTAAAGCCAACACTCTGAAGCTTTTTTTTAGAAGACATATGGCAAGCTGTGGTCCTGCGGAGAAATCTACCATACATAGATCACCTCTTTGATTACCTTCGAAGACTAGGGATTTTCAGAATCCATAAGCACAAGGCAACGATATTTTCCAAATATCAAAATCATGTTTAGATCACAAAGCATTGAGACAGACATTAAGTTGTATCCAAGGGATTCAACAAGCATCACTTTATCCATGTGTTGATCCTTTGAGATAGAAACTCTACCTAGGCCCAATACTTTGCTTTTACCAGTGTCAGTGAATGTGACATGGCTTTTAGTAGATTGTCGAAGAGTAGAATCCATGAGAAGACTTCGGTCACAAGTCATGTGGTTAGTGCATCCACTGTCCATAATCCATTCAGTAGCTTTCAGAGTCATACCCTATAGTGCAGTTAGTGGGATAGGCTTCACCAAGATTATTGTGACGCACAAACATTTTATGGACAAGCATACTATTAAAATTAATATTCTTGGATGGTAAGATGGGATGCTCATCAAGAAATCTAGGGACGAAATAAACGGTAAGACCATTTTGGCACTTTATCTTGCGTCCCACAAGATGTTTTAGGTCCCCCAGCATTGTCTTCAGAAGTCAATGATTTTCGGCTGGACACCCGACCCATGTAAGAGAAGTTAATTCTTCTTCACCACCCACATTTTAAGGGGAGGCTTTGAAGCAATGAGTCCAAGTGCAGCATCTGAGAACTTTGGCTTTGGAGCCCTAGCAAATAGTTTTGCAGGAGGTGAATAGTACTCAAATGAATATGTAGAAAACTTCTTTGATTTATGAACATAGCGGTTTGATGAAACACGCTCATATTCATGAGTCTGGTGATAGTTTCCCTGCAAAACATTGGCGTTAGGGTGACCTTGTGAGGTCCTCTATCTGTATGAAGCCTTTGGTCCATATGAAGCCTTTGATCTGGGGTTTGTATTCTTTTGTGGTGGTGTAGTGATGACATTCATGAGAAGCTTCTCAAGACGGCTTTTAGGAACCCAGATCTTCTTCATAGGTGACCCATTCCTGCAGTTAGTTCCAATAAACCTGGAAAACCTGGTTCAAGGCATAGCCTAGTGGTGGGAAGGGGCTGATGCCTTCCCACCCACCCAGGTTCAAGGCATGGTACTTGCAATTTGGGTTTGTTGCACCAATTATACTGTAAGGGGTTCCCTTACAGTCTTTCTGTCAAAAAAAAACCTGGCAAACACTTCACCATTCTGATTCTTGGATAGTTTATAGTTTGAGTCAAATGACACATGAATGATAATAAGATTAGCACAAGTGAAGCGAGATAAGGTGGATGGATCAACTAACGGACCCTTTGCAGCAACCCATATGGTTTTGGGGTACGGCTCAGGCTTACAGTAAGAACCATCAACATTCATTTTCCTCTCGAAACCAACACCCTCTTTCCTAGGGTATCGGTTGTTTGTTGTTTAGTTGCAATTTTAGCAAGAGTCTTATAACGGGTATGGATTCACATTCAGAGGCATCTTCACTGGAGGTCTGAAGTAAGCATCGCGAGAGTTTACCTTGGCACCTCGTGCCATGAAGTAGTAGGTGGGAGCAGAATCGTCATCATCATTCCCTTCAGCGTCGACGTCGTGACCATTGTCTTCAGTGTTGAAGATGGACTTGGCGATGAATGCCGAAGCTAGAGCCAGGCTTGCCACACCTGAATCAGACTCCTCCTCAGACTCCACCTCTGCCTCCTTAGAAGCAAACTCCTCCTCTGAATCCATTTCCTTCCCAATGAAAGCGCGTGCCTTGCCAGACGAGCTCTTCGTGTGGTCATGAGTGGAAGCCTCATCGTTCTTGGAGCTGGATCTTGAAGACTTTTCGAAGCGATTCTTCTTGGAGAACTTTTGGAACTTCCTCACAAGCATTGCTAGCTCTTTGCCAATGTCTTCAGGATCATCAGAACTGCAGTCAGATTCTTCAAATGAGGATACAACCTTTGCCTTCAAAGCACGAGATCGGCCGTAGTTGGGACCATATATATCTCTCTTCTCAGATAGCTGGAACTCATGTGTGTCGAGCCTCTCAAGTATGTCAGATGGATCGAGATCTTTGAAGTCAGGGCGTTCTTGGATCATCAAGGCCAAAGTGTCAAATGAGTTGTCAAGTGATCTCAACATCTTCTTCACTATTTCATGCTTGGTGATCTCTGTGGCGCCAAGTGCACGAAGCTCATTTGTGATATCAGTGAGGCGGTCGAAAGTGAGCTGGACATTCTCATTGTCATTCCTCTTGAATCGATTGAAGAGATTGCAAAGCACACCTATTCTTGAGTCTCTATGGGTTGAGACGTCCTTGTTGACCTTCAATAGCCAGTCCTAGACCAGCTTCGCAGTTTCCAGAGCACTCACACGGCCATACTGCCTTTGGTCAGATGACCATAGATGATGTTCTTGGCGGTTGAGTCCAGTTGCGTGAATCTCTTGACATCAGCAGCGGTGAAGCCTTCACCAACCTTGGGAATGCAGTCTTGACGACATACCAGAGGTCGATGTCAATGGCTTCAAGATGCATGTGCATCTTATTCTTCCAGTAGGGGTAACCAGTGCCATCGAAGATGGGGCACATAGCGGAGACGTTGATTATCCCTGCAGTCGACATAGCTAAAACTCCAAGTGGTTAAACTGAATCACATAGAACAAGGGAGCACCTTGCTCTGATGCCGATTGAAAGTGCTAGTTATTGACTAGAGGGGGGTGAATGGGAGATTTTTATGAAAGTCTTCAAAGCAGGCATGTCTTCGAAGACAAACAATCAAATGCAACCTACACACCATGCAACCAAAGATAAACTACAGTATCCAAGCCATAGTCAAGGAAATAATAATGAGTAAACACGAAGACAAATAGCAACTAGGTAGAGTGGATCAGAATAGGAAGACAATATGAAGCCAATTATGCAATCAGAGAGAATGTCTTCACATAGTGAAGTCAAACAGAGCAAATTTAACAGTAAGTTAGGGTGAAGTGGTAGAATGAGTAGCTTAAAGAAGACAAGGATTTGGTAGACCAGTTCCAGTTGTTGTGACAATAGTGCGTCTGGTTAGGGAGGCTGAGACTGAACTCAGAAGACCGCGTCTTCACCTTATTCCCCTTGAGCTAAGGACACTTAGTCCTCGCACAATCACTCTGGTATGTCCTCAAGGTAGACTTGCAAACCTTCACAGACTTCGTTCACCGGTGATCCACAATGGCTCTTAGATCCTCAGAATGCGACGCCTAACCGACTGGAAGATACATAGTCTTCAAGTGTAATAAGTCTTCAGATCACGTGGACAGAAGGACTTTAGTGATGCCTAGCACTCTTTGGCTCTGGGTGCTTTGGGCTTTCTCATCGCAAGGGTTCTCTCTCTCAAAGGCTTTGGATGTGGGTTGCTCTCAAATGACAAAAGCCATGCACTGACTCTGAGCAGCCACCAATTTATGGTGTAGGGGGTGAGCTATTTATAGCCAGGAGGAAACCCGACCTGATATGTCCGAAATGACCCTGGGTCACTAAGGAACCGACACATGTCCAACAGTTGGATTTCAAACACACGCGGCAACTTGACTTGGACTACAATCAAAGCTGACTCATCCAACTCTGTATAAGATTTACTCTCATTGTCTTCGCTCGAAGACATAGGATTTTGGTTGAGCATCACATCAGTTTTTGACTCTGTTCCTTGGCCTTGCTTAACAGTTCAGTGGTTCCTATGACTCAAGAAAGAATAAAATGAAACTATGAAAGAAACTATGTCTTCGCACTCCATTGTCTTCACGTAAATGTATTCACACGTCATTATTTTCGATGTGAATGTCTTCACGAACCACCATTATCTTCAGTGTCTTCATACATTTTTAGGGGCCATCTCTTGTAGGTAAACCGAATCAATGAGGGACTTCTACCTATGTTATCCTGCAATTCTCACAAACACATTAGTCCCTCAACCATGTTTGTAGTCAATACTTCAAAACCAACTAGGGGTGGCACTAGATGCACTTACAGGCCTCTGATAACCCACAAGTATAGGGGATCGCAACAATTTTTTAGGGTAGAGTATTCAACCCAAATTTATTGATTCGACACAAGGGGTGCCAAAGAATATTCTCAAGTATTAGCAGTTGAGTTGTCAATTCAACCACACCTGGAAAACTTAATATCTGCAGCAAAGTGTTTAGTATCAAAGTAGTATGGAAGTAACGGTAATGGTGGCAAAAGTAACAGTAGCAGTTTTGTAGTAATTGTAACAGTGGCAACGGAAAAGTAACTAAGCAAAGATCAATATGTGAAAAGCTCGTAGCCATTGGATCAGTGATGGATAACTATGTCGGATGTGATTCCTCATGCAACAGTTATAACATAGGGTGACACAGAACTAGCTCCAGTTCATCAATGTAATGTAGGCATGTATTCCGAATATAGTCATACGTGCTTATGGAAAAGAACTAGCATGACATCTTTTGTCCTACCCTCCTGTGGTAGCGGGGCCCTATTGCAAACTAAGGGATATTAAGGCCTCCTTTTAATAGAGTGCCGAACCAAAGCATTAACACTTAGTGAATACATTAACTCCTCAAACTACGGTCATCACCGGGAGTGGTCCCGATTATTGTCACTTCGGGGTTACCCGATCATAACACATAGTAGGTGACTATTGACTTGCAAGATAGGATAAAGAATTCATGAAAACATAATAGGTTCAGATCTGAAATCATGGCACTCGGGCCCTAGTGACAAGCATTAAGCATGGCAAAAGTCATAGCAACATCAATCTCGAACATAGTGGATACTAGGGATCAAACCCTAACAAAACTAACTCGATTACATGGTAAATCTCATCCAACCCATCACCGTCCAGCAAGCATACGATGGAATTACTCACGCCCGGCGGTGAGCATCATGAAATTGGTGATGAAGGATAGTTGATGATGATGATGACGACGGCGATGGATTCCCCTCTCCGGAGCCCTGAATGGACTCCAGATCAGCCCTCCCGAGAGAGATTAGGGCTTGGCGGCGGCTCCGTGTCGTAAAACGTGATGAATCCTTCTCTCTGATTTTTTTCCTCCCCAAACATGAATATATAGAGTTGGAGTTGAGGTCGGCCTCAGGAGGCCCACGAGGCAGGGGGCGCGCCCTCCACCCTCGAGGACAGGGTGTGGGCCCCCTGGTGTTGATTCTTTCGCCAGTATTTTTTATTAATTCCAAAATTATTCTCCGTGAAGTTTCAGGTCATTCCGAGAACTTCAATTTCTGCACAAAATAACACCATGGCAATTCTGCTGAAAACATCGTTAGTTCGGGTTAGTTCCATTCAAATCATGCAAGTTAGAGTCCAAAACAAGGGCAAAAGTGTTTGGAAAAGTAGATACATTGGAGACGTATCAACTCCCCCAAGCTTAAACCTTTGCTTGTCCTCAAGCAATTCAGTTGACAAACTGAAAGTGATAAAGAAAAACTTTTACAAACTCTGTTTGCTCTTGTTGTTGTAAATATGTAAAGTCGGCATTCCAGTTTTCAGCAAAGATTATGAACTAACCATATTCATGATAACATTTAGGTCTCATGTTTACTCATATCAATGGCATAATCAACTAGCGAGCAATAATAATAAATCTCAGGTGACAACACTTCCTCAAAACAATCATAATATGATATAACAAGATGGTACCTCGCTCGCCCTTTCTGAGACCGCAAAACATAAATGTAGAGCACCCCTGAAGATCAAGGACTGACTAGACATTGTAATTCATGGTAAAAGAGATCCAGTCATACTCAATGTAAATTAATAGTAATGCATGCAAATGACAACGATGCTCTCCAACTGGTGCTTTTTAATAAGAGGGTGATGACTCAGCATAAAAGTAAATAGATAGGCCCTTCACAGAGGGAAGCAGGGATTTGTAGAGGTGCCAGAGCTTTATTTTTGAAACAGAGATAAATAATATTTCGAGTGGTATACTTTCATTGTCAACATAACAACCGAGAGATCTCGATATCTTCCATGCTACACAAATTATAGGCGGTTCCCAAACAGAATGGTAAAGTTTATACTCCCCACCACCAACAAGCATCAATCCATGGCTTGCCCGGAACAACGGGTGCCTCCAACTAACAACAGTCCTGGGAGAGTTTTGTTTGCAATTATTTTGATTTGGTTTGAGCATGGGACTGGGCATCCCGGTTACCGGCCATTTTCTCGGGAGTGAAGAGCGGAGTTCACTCCTCGTGAGAATAACCCACCTAGCATGGAAGATACAGACAACCCTAGTTGATACATGAGCTATTCGAGCATACAAAACAGAATTTCATTTGAAGGTTTAGAGTTTGGCACATACAAATTTACTTGGAACGATAGGTAGATACTGCATATAGGAAGGTATGGTGGACTCATATGGAATAACTTTCGGGTTTATGGAAGTGGATGCACAAGCAGTATTCCCACTTAGTACAAGTGAAGGCTAGAAAGAGACTGGGAAGCAACCAACTAGAGAGCGACAACAGTCATGAACATGCATTAAAATTAATCAACACTGAGTGCAAGCATGAGTAGGATATAATTCACCATGAACATAAATATCGTGGAGGCTATGTTGATTTTGTTTCAACTACATGCGTGAACATGTGCCAAGTCAAGCCACTCGAATCGTTCAAAGGAGGATACCACCCTATCATACCACATCATAACCATTTTAATAGCATGATGGAACGCAAGGTAAACCATTATAAACTCCTAGCAAATTAAGCATGGCATGAGAAACTATAATCTCTAATTGTCATTGCAAACACGTTTCATTCATAATAGGCTGAATCAGGAACGATGAACTAATCATATTTACAAAAACAAGATAGGTTGAGTTCATACCAGCTTCTCCCATCTCATGCAGTCCATCATATATCGTCATTATTGCCTTTCACTTGCACGACCGAACGGTGTGGATAATAATAATAGTGCATGTGCAATTGGACTAAGCTGGAACCTACAAGCATTTAATACACAGGAGAAGACAAGGTAATATGGGCTCTTTATTAAATCAACAATAATGCATATAAGAGCCACTCTACATTTTCATCATGGTCTTCTCCTCTCGACCCCCAAAGAAAAGAAAGGAAATAAAACTATTTACACAGGAAAGCTCCCAACAAGCAAAAGAAGAACGAGAAATCTTTTTGGGTTTTCTTTTAATTATTACTACTACAGGCATGGAAAGTAAACTAGCTAGAAACTACAACTAATTTTTTAGTTTTTCTTAAGGTTTTTCAAACACACAAGAAGAAGGCTTAGAAAAGAAAATAAACTAGCATGGATAATACAATGAAGAAGTACAAGCACTGACAACTGGAATGAGTGTGTGAACATGAATGTAATATCGGTGAGAAATACGTACTCCCCCAAGCTTAGGCTTTTGGCCTAAAAGGTGGGTCCCCTTTCCCAAGCGAACAAATTTTAAAAAAAATTATTTCAATTTTAGGACATTTAAATTTTATTTTTATTTTTTTGCAAGGAAATTTAAAAAAAAAAATAAATTTTTCATTTAATTAAATAAAAGTGGATAGGTTGTTTTCTAATTACCATCTCATCCATAAAAGGAATCCATCGGTTGATCAATCTTGTTAAAAATTTTCCAAGGAAATTTTGAATAAACTAATTCCTCAATATAGATCCCCAACTAAAATAATTTTCACAAAAAAATTAAAACCCCAATAGTGTTGGAATTTTTCCAAAGAATTTATTGTACTTATTTTTCCTTAGAAAGGAGAGCTCATTACCGAAATAAAAGGAATTCCTTTGTTCTAATAAAGCCCTATAGTGTTAAAACGGTCTCCAAGGTAAGAATCACCCCAATATAAAAAACAAAGGTGTTAAGTTAACTTTTAAAAACAAAATCCTCCAAATACCACTAAGATTATTTTGCCATTTCAAAATAATGGTCAATTATTAAAAATCTAATTAAAAACTCCTAAAGGTAAGAAAAAGGCAGTTTTAACATGTTTCTTTTAATAGCTTAAGGGTCTCCCATCTAATTTCTTGGATTTTTAAAAGATAACGCAGGTAATTTCATTTGTTTTTCTTTTATTTTAACAATACTTTCATTAACTTACATAAGGTTCATTTTAACATTTTAAAAGATCAAAAATAGGTTAATCATTAAAATCTCTTCACACCTTTTTTGGAGGTTTGGGAAAAAAATTTTTCCCGGGCTTTTTTTACCTGTTCCTAGAACGCTCCTTTTCTTAAATTGTTTTGATTTGGGGTTATCAAATCCTGGGTTCAACTCTAACATTTTATTGCTTTTAATAACATGAAATATTTAACTTACACTGGTTCATGTTTAACCAGATTTGTTTAAATAAAATAAAATTTTGGGTTCCTTTCAACAAATTCACTAAAGTCAAATCCTATATTTTTTTTTCCTTTTTTAAAAACTTTGGGCATAAATTTTTTTTAAATTTTCAATTCTCAGGGTGGCCCTGGGATAAAACGAGATTCACCCCTCATCAAACTTAGAGGTTTCTTTCTTATTTTTTTATTAGAAAATTATTTTAAGTTTAAATTTTCTTGGTTTAACCTTTTTCAATAATTTTGTTCACCTTAATAGAATAAATCCTTGATTCCTTAAACATTTGTTTCAAGTTCCAAATAACATTAAGTTTTTTTTTAACAAAAAATTATCAAACTCTCCAACACACAACTTATAAGGGTTCACCTTATCAAATTAAGAAAATTTTCCTTTTCTTTGGGGTTGTCAAGCCAGATTTCTTAAATTAAATTTTGAACTTCTTTTAATCCCCTTTTTTATAATTTCTTTGCCCTTGTTCTTTTGGGGAAAATAAATATTTTTATTGGTTACAACAGGAAGGAATTAATCATTTAAGATAATTTTAAAAATTGGACAGTTTTTTGAATAAAAAAACAATTTTTTTGAAGTGGTTATCCATTTAAAAGATTCAAATTTCATTTTTCTTAAGGATGATCACAAAGATTAATTGGGAAACCCCCAAGGGGAGATTCTTTTCTTTCAAAAATTAATTATTTCCCAAGGCAGTTTTTTTTGCAAAATTTTAGCAGAAAAATTAAATCATATCCAAACCCAAAAGGGCAAGGTTTCATTTTACATACCCTTTAAAAAATAACAAGGAATTATAACAAATTTTTTCCCATAGTAATATCATTCTTCTTTAGAAGTGTCCAAAAAATTCACCTAAAAGGACGATTCAACCAAAGTAATTAACTGATCCAAGAAATCATAATCCTTTAAATAATTAATAGCAAAAGGGTCTTTTCATTTACATTCAAAGTTTTCTTTAGCTTAGTCAGTTTTTAAACTTTATTTTGAAGAAAAAATCTTGGTTTCTTCTCATAAATAACCCCGGTTAATCAGGATTCAATTAGGGAGAATCTTCTCACACCAAATAATTTCTTTAATAACATTTTTAAGCAAGTTTTCAAAGAAATTCACCAAAAATTACAAGCAAGAATAGTTTACATAAGTTCATCAAACAAAAGGGACTAATTCAGCAAATAATAATAATGGGGTGGCCAAAGTTTATTCAAATGAACAAGGGACAAGGGGTTTTATCCCTTGTAGGAGGGATAAATCTTGATTTTTTATTTCAATTCCTCATGCAAGTATAAACCCAAGGTGAATGAATAGCTCCCCAAAGCCCAAAATAGCTTGTAACCCAAAAGGGTTCGTTTTGGGGAAATTCAACCCAAATTTTTTTCGCACAAGGGGGCCAAAGACTAAGTATTAGCATTTTTAATTAAACCCCAACAAAACTTAATATCTGAAAAATAGTAGGAAGAATGGTCTGGAAAATTATGGGAATTTTCAAATTGTAAAAAGGGGAAAAAAAGGAACAAGAAAATCAATATTGAAAACTATAGGTTGGATCTTTGGAAATTATGGGGATCCCCCCCAAATTTAAACAAGGGAAGAACACTCCATTCACAATGAATGGAACCCAAACTATGTTATGGAAAAACATCAACATCGCCACCCTGTGGGCAGGGTCCATTGGAAATGGTATTAAGGATTTTTAATGAGACGACCAAAGATTCCTTAGGCAGAACTCCTAAACTCGGGGGTGGTCGATTAGCATTTTTCCCGGATTTTCCCGAGGTAATATTGATTGAAGTAGGTCGTAAAATTCGCATAAAGGCAGCAAAATCGGGGCCCTGTAAACTTAAGATAAAATATCAAATAATTCCCATAGTGGATCAGGGTAAACCCAACAAAATAACCAACATGGAAATTCTAACCCTCACCCCACAACCATATGGAATTATCCCAAGGGAATTGAAAAGGGTGATAGGTGGGAGATCAGGTATTTTTAGAGCCAGGACCACAGCCCCGGAGGAGTTAGGGTTGGCGGGGCCCGGAAAGCAAACCCTTGATTTTTTCCCGGGCAATTTAAAAGTTGGAGGAGGCGGAGCAGGGGGCCCAAAAAGGGCAGCCCCACCCTCTGGAAGGGGTGGGCCCCGGTTGACTTTGCCGGGTTTTTATTAATTCCAAAAAACTCCGAATTTGGTTTCGCACCCAAAATCACCATGGCAATTTTGCCCTCGGAGTTCCACAAATTGCAAGAAGTCCAAAACAAGGCGTGTTTAAAAAGTGTTGGCCGGGCCCCATTTACGGGACCCGGGGAAAAGGGCGGGCCACCCAGGGCAACGGAGGGGAAAAAAGGGGCCTGGGGGGGGGTTTTAAAAACCCGAAAAGGGCCCTTTGGGGGCAAAAAACCAAAGGCAAGTACCGGCAAAACTGGGGCGGGAGCGGAGCCGACAAGGAACAGGCACGGGGCGGGTTTGGCGGGGACTCAACTTGCTCCCGGGTTATCCGGGCCCCGGGAGTTCCCAAACCCCGGCGCCCAGCCGTAAAGGAGGTTCCCAAAGCTTCGCCGCAAAACCCCAACCCTAGGCCCCGGTGGAATAAAGAGGCAGGCTAGTCAATAAAATTTTATTCTTAGATAAGGGAGAAAGTTCCTAACCCCCAAGAATCTCAAAAGGAGGGGGTTTTCCCCTCAAGGGGCCCAAAGGGGGGAGGGAAAAAAACCCCCCAAGTCCACGGTGGCATTCCAAATTGGGTTCCTTCCCCGAGCAAACCTTATCCGCCTTTGGATCCCCGATAATACCAACCGGCCCCTTTGTGCCGGAACCTTCATGGTACTCCCTTTGATCCCGGGAGGGGGATTTGTCGGGACCTCTGATATAATTACCAAAACCGTAACCTTTGGTAGACCAAGGTAAATTGGAGGGGCCTCCCGTAAATCCTTTTGTGCGGGTGTTTCCCCTATTAAAAGAACGGCCCCTCAAAAATTCCTTAGTAATGGATTTCCCTTTTTCCTATAAAAAAAGGGAAAGGGGGAAAGAAAGGGCCCCTCCCCAGTCCACCAGGCCCATGGGGGTTTAACCCGATAAGTTATGAAGAAAGCATTACCAATAAACTAAACGATCATAGTGCTAAGCTAACGGATGGGTCAAGTCAATCACATCATTCTCTAATGATGTGATCTCGTTCGTCAAATGACAACTCTTGTCCATGGCTAGGAAACTTAACCATCTTTGATTAACGAGCTAGTCAAGTAGAGGCATACTGGTGACACTCTGTTTGTCTATGTATTCACACATGTACTAAGTTTCTGGTTAATACAATTCTAGCGTAAATAATAAACATTTATCATGATGTAAGGAAACATAAATAAAACATTTATTATTGCCTCTAGGGCATATTTCCTTCAGTCTCCCACTTGCACTAGAGTCAATAATCTAGTTCACATCGTCATGTGATTTCACACCAATAGTTCACATCTTTGTGTGATTAGTTCACATCTCCATGTGACTGACACCCAAAGGGTTTACTAGCGTCAATAATCTAGTTCACATCGCTATGTGATTAACACCCAAAGGGTGATCATGTTTTGCTTGTGAGATAAGTTTAGTCAACGGGTCTGCCACATTCAGAGCTGTATGTATTTTGCAAATTTTCTATATCTACAATGCTCTGCATGGAGCTACTCTAGCTAATCACTCCCACTTTCAATATGTATCTAGATTGAGACTTAGAGTCATCCAGATTGGTGTCAAAGCTTGCATCAATGTAACTCTTGACGACGAACTCTTTGTCACCTCCATAACCGAGAAATATTTCCTTATTCCACTAAGGATAATTTTGACCGCTGTTTAGTGATCCACTCCTGGATTACTATTGTACCATCTTGCCAAACTCATGGTGAGGTACACAATAGGTCTCGTACACAACATAGCATACTTTATAGAACCTATGACTGAGGCATAGGGAATGACTTTTCATTCTCTTTCTATTTTCTGCCGTAGTCGGGTTTTGAGTCTTTACTCAACTTCACACCTTGCAACACAGGCAAGAACTCCTTCTTTGACTGTTCCATTTTGAACTACTTCAAAATTTTGTCAAGGTATGTACTCATTGAAAAAACTTATCAAGCGTCTTGATCTATCTCTATAGATCTTGATGCTAAATATGTAAGCAACTTCACCGGGTCTTTCTTTGAAAAACTCCTTTCAAACAATCCTTTATGCTTTCCAGAAAAATTCTACATTTATTCCGATCAACAATATGTCATTCACATATACTTATCAGAAATGTTGTAGTGCTCCCACTCACTTTCTTGTAAATACATGATTCATCGCAAGTCTGTATAAAACCATATGCTTTGATCACCTTATCAAAGCGTATATTCCAACTCCGAGATGCTTGCACCAGTCCATAGATGGATCGCTGGAGCTTGCACACTTTGTTAGCACCTTTAGGATTGACACAACCTTCTTGTTGCATCATATACAACTCTTCTTTAAGAAATCCATTAAGGAATGTAGTTTTGACATCCATTTTCCAGATTTCATAAAATGTGGCAATTGCTAACATGATTCGGACAGACTTTAAGCATCGATACGAGTGAGAAAATCTCATCGTAGTCAACATCTTGAATTTGTCAAAAAAGTTTTCGAGAAGTCGAGCTTTGTAGATAGTAACACTACTATCAGCGTCCGTATTCCTCTTGAAGACCCATTTATTCTTAATGGCTTGCCGATCATCGGGCAAGTCAACCAAAGTCCATACTTTGTTCTCATACATGGACCCCATCTCAGATTTCATGGCCTTAAGCCATTTCGCGAAATCTGGGCTCATCATCGCTTCCTCATACTTCATAGGTTTGTCATGGTCTAGTAACATGATTTCCAGGAAGGATTACCATACCACTCTGGTGCGGACCATACTCTATTTGACCTACGAGGTTCGGTAGTAACTTGATCTGAAGTTTCATGATCATCATCATTAACTTCCTCACTAATTAGTGTAGGAATCACAAGAACTGATTTCTATGATGAACTACTTTCCAATTTGGGAGAAGGTACAATTACCTCATCAAGTTCTACATTCCTCCCACTCACTTCTTCCGAGAGAAACTCCTTCTCTAGAAAGTATTCATTCTAAGCAACGAATATCTTGTTTTCGGATCTGTGATAGAAGGTGTACCCAACAGTCTCCTTTGACTATCCTATGAAGACGCTTTTCTCCGATGTGGGTTCAAGCTTATCAGGTTGAAACTTTTTCACATAAGCATCACAGCCCCAAACTTTAAGAAATGACAGCTTAGGTTTCTTGCTAAACCACATTTCATATGGTGTCGTCTCAATGGATTTAGACGGCGCCCTATTTAACGTGAATGCAGCTGTCTCTAATGCATAACCCCAAAACGATAGTGATAAATCGGTAAGAGACATCATAGATTGCACCATATCTAATAAAGTACGGTTATGATGTTCGGACACACCATTAAGCTGTGGTGTTCCAGGTGGCGTGAGTTGCGAAACTATTCCACATTGTTTCAAATGAAGACCAAACTCGTAACTCAAATATTCGTTTCCGCGATCAGATCGTAGAAACTTTATTTTCTTGTTATGATGATTTTCCACTTCACTCTGAAATTCTTTAAACTTTTCAAATGTTTCAGACTTATGTTTCATCAAGTAGATATAACCATATCTGCTCAAATCATTTGTGAAGGTCAGTAAATAACGATACCCGCCGCGAGCCTCAACACTCATTGGACCACACACATCAGTATGTATTATTTCCAACAAGTTTGTTGCTCGCTCCATTGTTCCGAAGAACGGAGTCTTAGTCATCTTGCCCATGAGGCATGGTTCACAAGCATCAAGTGATTCATAATCAAGTGATTCCAAAAGCTCATCATCATGGAGTTTCTTCATGCGCTTTACACCAATATGACCTAAACGGCAGTGCCACAAATAAGTTGCACTATCATTATTAACTTTGAATCTTTTGGCTTCAATATTACGAATATGTGTATCACTACGACCGAGATTCAATAAACTTTTATATTGAGTGTATGACCATAGAAGGTTTTATTCATTTAAATAGAACAACACTTATTCTTTGACTTAAATGAATAACCGTATTGTAATAAACATGATCCAATCATATTCATGCTCAACGCAAACACCAAATAACATTTATTTTAGGTTCAACACTAATCTCGAAGGTAAAAGGAGTGTGCGATGGTGATCTTATCAACCTTGGAATCACTTCCAACACACGTCATCACCTCGCCCTTAACTATTCTCTGTTTATTTTGCAACTCCCGTTTCGAGTTACTACTCTTAGCAACTGAACTAGTATCAAATACCGAGGGGTTGCTATAATCACTACATCAATAATATGTATATCAAATATACCTTTGTTCACTTTGCCATCCTTCTTATCCGCCAAGTATCTAGGGCAGTTCCACTTCCAGTGACCATTTCCTTTGCGAGAGAAGTCTGTGGCGACCAGACCGAATGGATCAAGTCTACGTGCTCGATGTCATCCTGGATCAGTAATGCCGACACCACACAAGATTGAAGGATTTATAGCAGAGTAGCAATCACACACTTATTACATCGTTGTCCACAAAGGAACTTATTACAATAATATGGCTTAAGGCCATCTAATAATAACAGCGAAGGCTCGGAAGATAAGTGAGTCCATCAACTCCATCGGCATCACCGAGTATAGAACCACGACCTAACACCTTACTAAATCGTTCGAAAAGTCTGCAACGTGAAAGTTGCAGCCCGAAAACGGTCAAGACATGGAATATGCCGCAATGTAACACATAGAGAGCAATGAAGGAATAAGCCTATACTACATGCATATATGGCTGGTGGTAAGGCTCTACGGTTACATTTTTGCATAAAGCTAGTTTTTCCCTACAACAAAGGAATAATTTTGTTTAACTATCATGGTGGTTGTTAAACATTGAGAATGGTTGACATCATCCTCAATCCCAATTAAAAAGTACTCATCAAAATCCCAATAACATTTATTAGAAGTAACATGTTGAGATTCACATGATATTCAATTACCGGATACTCAAAACATCCATAACCGGGGACATGGCTAATCATGATTAGTTTATACACTTTGCAGAGGTTTGCGACTTTTCCCCATTAAGACTCGATCGCCTCCGCTTGGTTCTCGTGACTACATGGTGTTTGAGAAACGGATGACCGAGACATAGTCTTCGAAGCGCTAGCACCTTACATGTGGGTAGACCGTACCAACCTACATCCCCTACATCAGCTAGCCTACCCGTAAGAGTTCGCACAACTTAGTCAACTACGCCAGAGCCCATAATTGGCTTGTGGCTGCACACGGAAGTTTCCAGTTTGAATAATCTTATGATCCCTTAGAGCCCAGGTGGCGGTCCAAGAAATACAGTAAGCCCTCGATGGAAACCAGTGCCTCAATCCACCCAGATGTGTGTTTATGTTGCCACCTTAGATAAACCAATAATTAACAATCTCACATCTGTCATGGATATTCACTCACCCAATCCACGCCTACTAGCATAGCATGGCATAATAAGCAAACGAGAAGTAACTCCCAAGGTTTCATAAGTAAAACAGTAATAGGTACTACCTCAATCTACTTCCCAAACCCACAATTTAATTAGATCCTAAACATGCAAGTGTTTGAGGTTGATCTAATGCATAAAACTGGGTAGTAGAAAAGGTATGATCAAGTGTTACTTGCCTTGCTGATGATCCGCGAGACCTAGAGATTCGAAGTAACAAGCGGCGCACTCCGGGTGATCTAACGCAGACAAACAACAAGCATACAATAAGTACTCATCTAATGCACAGGGAAAACTCGAATAAAAGATCTAACCAGAGAGTTCAACTTAAGAACCCTGGTTGCAAAAGAATCGAATCAAATAAAGCATCGAAAGTCGAAACTCGAGAGAGAACGACTCGGTTTAGCAACCTGAAACTAGGTCAAAATTTTACAGTAGCAAAACTTTGTGTAAGTAGGTTAGTCGGAACGGCGGTTTCGTAACGAAACTCCAGGCGCTTGAATCACCTGATTCCGATAAACGAGCGAGAAAATAAACAGATTTGAAAATCGGATCGGAAATCGAATCAGAAAAATAACGGATTAAATCTGATTAAAAGAAAACGACGAACGGATTAAACAACGGACGTTCGTTAACAGAACTAATCCAACGAACACGTTCATTGAAACGAACAGTTCGGTGAACGTTCACTAAATAAGAAAACCGAAAAAAAATAAAAACCAACTAGGGTTTTGAAAAAAAAAACCGAACATCACGAAAAAAAACCGGATCGGGTTTTCTAAAGAAAACCGGACCGGGGGTATGTGGCGGCTACCTCCGGTGGCTCACGGCGGGCCCGGGGGGGGGTCCGGTCGGGGGGTCGGGAGGGGTCGGCGGGCGGCGAGGGGCTCATGACGGCGGGAGGCGGCGGGCTCGGCGAGTGGCGGCGACGGCGCTGGTGGAGGCGCGGCGGCTCGGTCGGGTGATGGGTGGGATGAGAGAGAGGGTGGTGGTATAAAAGGAGGGGGTCGGCGCTTGGGGAGGGCAAGCTGGGGGGGCGGCGGCGCGGTCCGAGCCGACATGGCGGCGACGGCGGCGTCGTGTGTGGCGGCCTGTCTCGCCAGGAGAGAGGGAGATGGGCAGGCGGCTGGGCAGGGGCCTTATTCAAAGTGGCGCAAGGATTTAAAAAAACAAAACTAAACGAATTTAAAATAAAACCAAACGAACTCCAAATTTCATAAAATTAATTTTCCCGACTCCTAAAATGAGTCGAACAAAATGAACTAAAAAACGGGCAAATATGCATATTTTTTAAAATGCTCATTTTGCCTAAAGCAATTAAAACTTCCAAAACCAAAATTTGATTTATTTATAATATCTTCATTTTTCATAAATGTTGGGAAAGTCATATTATTCCTCTCTTAAATTTTTATATCGGAAAAACTTTTGAAGATAAATAAATAAATCAAATGATCCTATTTTCAAAATTTGAGAAATTCCAAATCTGAAAATAATGAAACTTCCAACTCTCTCCGAGGGTCCTTGAGTTGCGTGAAATTTTCTAGGATCGGAAAATGCGAGAAAATATGATATGCATGATGACCTAATGTATAACATTCCAAATTGAAAATTTGGGATGTTACAAACCTACCTCTTAAGATGAATCTCGCCCTCGAGATTCGGGTTGGCTAGAAAATAGGTTAGGTGGTCCTTAAGCAAAATTTCCTCTTTCCGGTGGCTTCATCTTCGTGTGGTGGCTCCACCGAACCTTGCAAAACTTGATAACCTTGCTGCGGGTAACTCGCTGGCATAATCGAGAATCTTAACCGTTTTTCCTCATATGTTAAATCATCCTTCAACTGAATTGCTTCCAGTGGCACTTTGTGTCTCTTAACGGTACCTCTGCTATCTCGGGTGACATTTCTTCAATCGAGAAACATGGAATACATCATGAACTCCCGACAGTTCTTCCGCAATTCCAACTTATAAGCGACTTCTCCCATGCGTTGCAAAATCTTGTATGGTCCAACGAAGCGTGGTGCTAACTTTCCTTTAACTCCAAAACGCTTAACTCCTCGGCGGGATACTCTAAGATATACTGTCTCCAACTTCATACTCAATCGCTGGCGCTTTGAATCAGCATAGCTCTTACTGTGCGGACTAGGCTACCTTGAGCCTGTCTCAATCAACTTAACCTTCGTTCGATCGCTTAATCAAATCTGGTCCAAACAACTGACGATCTCCAGTTTCGTCCCATGACAACGGTGTCCTGCACCTTCTTCCATACAGAGCCTCAAAAGGTGCCATCTTCAAGCTGGTTTGGTAACTGTTGTTGTAGGAAAATTCTGCATACGGCAAATTATCATCCCAACTAGATCCATAATCTAGTGCACAAGCTCTCAGCATATCCTCCAAAATCTGATTGACTCTCTCAGTCTGTCCATCGGTCTGTGGGTGGAAAGCTGTACTGAATTCCAATCTAGTTCCCAATGTTTCGTGCAATTGGTTCCAAAATTTCGAGGTAAATTGGGTTCCTCTACCTGATACGATGCACCTCGGAACTCCGTGTAAGCACACAATTCTGGTCATGTATATCTTTGCCAATTTAGCACTGCTATAGGTAGTCTTGACTGGAATGAAATGAGCTACCTTCGTCAAGCGATCGACTATGACCCAAATCGAGTCATATCCTGAACGGGTCTTTGGCAAACCTGTGATGAAATCCATGCCTAGTTTATCCCACTTCCATTCGGGTATCGGCAATGGTTGTAACAATCCTGCTGGCTTCTGATGCTCTGCTTTTACTTTCTGACATACATCGCAAACTGCTACATATTCCGCAATATCCTTCTTCATTCCGTCCACCGAAAGTATTCTTCAAATCCAAATACATCTTGGTATTTCCGGTGAATCGAATAGGGTGAATCATGGGCTTCTTGTAAAATCAACTTCCCGATCTCTGGTCATTGGGCACATAAACACGGTCTTCAAACCATAGGGTATCGTGCTCATCCTCACGAAATCCTTTAGCTTTTCCTTTGCTCATTTTCTCCTTTATAGAGGCAACTTCCTTATCCGCCTTTTGGGCTTCTCTCGATTTTGTCCATCGCTGTCGATCAATCTCCAATGCTGCTACATAGCCTCTCGGAACTATTTCCAAACATAGCTCCGAAGGTCCTCGCTAACTCATTGGGTATCCCTCCCATCATTAGGGTATTGACGTGGCTCTTACGGCTCAATGCGCCTCGCTACTTACATTAGCCTTTCCGGGTGATAATGCAATCTCATATCGTAATCCTTGATAAGCTCTAACCATCTCCTTTGTCTGAGATTCAATTCCTTCTGTGTGAAGATGTACTTCAAACTCTTGTGATCCGTATATACTTCACAATGATTACCAATGAGAAAATGTCTCCATGTCTTTAAGGCGTGCACAACGGCTGCTAACTCCAAATCATGTGTGGCATAATTCAACTCATGGGGCTTAAGTTGTCGTGAAGCATATGAAACAACTCTTCCTTCCTGCATAAGCACTGCTCCAAGTCCTCGATGTGAAGCCTCGCAATACACTTCATAATCCTTAGTCTGATGTGGCAGTATCAAAACTGGTGAGGTAACCAATCTTTTCTTCAACTCCTGAAAACTTGCCTCACAGTCCTCAGTCCATATGAATTTGTTTTCCTTCTTCAACAATTCTGTCATAGGCTTTGCAATCCTTGAGAAATTCTCAATGAATCTTCGGTAGTATCCTGCGAGTCCAAGGAAACTCCGAATCTCTCCAACTGTCGTTGGTGCTTCCCATTTGGTTACGGTCTCAACCTTTGTAGGGTCAATCGCTATTCCTTCTCCGGATATAACATGTCCGAGAAATCCAACTTCCTTTAGCCAAAACTCACATTTGCTGAACTTGGCATACAACTGGTGTTCCTCGCCTCCAAAACCAATCGCAAATGTTCCTTGTTTCCTCTTCATTCTTCGAGAAAATCAAAATATCATCAATGAACACCACGACGAACTTATCCAAAAACTCCATAAACACTTTGTTCATCGTGTTCATGAAATAGGCTGGTGCGTTAGTCAGTCCAAATGACATAACGGTATACTCATACAGTCCATATCTCGTGGTAAACGCTGTCTTGGGTATGTCTTGCTCCCGAATCATCAATCGATGGTACCGATCGAATCGATCTTGGAAAACACCTTAGCTCCTTGCAAACGGTCAAATAGATCATTTATCATAGGCAGTGGGTACTTGTTCTTGATTGTGACTTCATTCAATCCACGATAATCAACAACCATTCTTAACGATCCATCCTTCTTCTCCACTAACAAAACGGGTGATCCCCAAGGTGAAGAACTTGGGCGAATAAAACCTTTATCCAATAGTTCCTTAATCTGCTTCTTGATTTCCGCCAAATCCTGTGCTGGCATCCTGTACGGTCGCTTCGATATCGGGCCTGTTCCTGGCAACAGCTCGATCAAAAACTCAATGTCTCTATCCGGTGGCATTCCTGGCAACTCTTCCGGAAATACATCAGGAAAATCCTTCACCACTGGTACTTCTTCCTGCACCACTCCTGATAAGCAATTAACTTGTGCTCTCCTCGGCTCGTGCCGTGATACATACTTGATCCTTCTTCCTTCTGGTGTGGTGAGCAAAATTGACTTAGTGGAGCAATCTATGTTTCCTCCATACCTTGATAACCAATCCATTCCTAATATCACATCCAATCCTTGGGATTCCAGAACTATTAGGTCTGAGGGGAAAACATAGTGTCCAATCCTTAATAGCAATCGATCACACCATTTACTAGCCATGTACTCGCTCCGGTGAGGTTACTAGCATGGGTGACCTAAGGGCTTGGGTCGGTAATTTGTACTTATCGACAAATCCCTTGATATGTATGAATGCGATGCACCAAGATCGAAAAGAACAACTGCAGAAATGACTTAACCAAAACTTACCGACATCGTGATCGGGCTGATCTTCAACCTCCTCCACATCAATGTGGTTCACCCGTCCCCTGTTGAAAGGGTTGGGCTTCTTTCCGAGCTTCCATTGCCATTTCCATTCGCCTTCGGATAGTCATTGGCATAATGCCCATCTTGCGGCACTTAAAACAAGTAATATGACTCAGTCTACCTTGGATGGTGTTGACGGGTTGGTGCGGTTCTGTCCATTGCTTCCTCCATTCCCGCTCCCATTCTTAGTGCCATTATGGTTATGCGAATTACCTCCTCCATGGGTATGCTGAAACTGAATTCGGATTTAGGGTATAACGAGGCTTCATTGGGCTCCGAGTTATACTTCCCTGTCCATACTTCCGCTATGTTCTCAATTTGCTGCTGCTTCCTTCAATCATGAGGGCTCGGTCTACCAACTCCCGGTAGTTGTTGAAACTTGCTACCATCAACGGCATGTTGAACTCATCATTCAGTCCTTCTAGAAACTTCTCCTGCTTAGCAGCATCAGAGTAACGCTATCCGGGGCATAACGTGCTAATTTACTAAAGTCATCCACGTACTGGCCAACAGTCCTTCCTCCTTGGCGTAAGTTGCGAAACTCACGCTTCTTCATGGCCATAGCTCCTGCTGAAACATGGGCAGTGCGAAAAGCTTGTTGAAACTGATCCCATGCGACAGTGTCTACGGGGTAAGTGGCTGTAAAATTCTCCCACCATGCTGCTGCGGGTCCTTCAAGCTGATGTGCTGCAAACTTCACTCTTTCTCCATCCGTGCATCCTGCAGTGGTCAACTCCCTTCCTATCTTGCGGAGCCAATCATCTGCCACAATCGGCTCGGTGCTACTGGAATACACCGGCGGATTCAGTCTAAGGAAACGAGTCAAGTGATCCGCAGGTGGTGGTGGCGGTGGGTTGTTGTTGTTGTTGTTGTTGTTGTTGCCCTGGTTCTGCACCAATGTTTGAATCAAGGTATTCTGCTGCTGAATCAGTTGGGTGATCTCTGGCGGGAAAACGAATCCGTAGTCGCGTCTCGGAGGCATCTGATGGGTTTAGAAAAGACGAGAATTTAGAATAGATTGAGGGCTAAGGGGAATCACTACCCAAATGCACATGAGCAAATGCACACAAAATCACTTCATTCAATCAAACAAAGAGCTTACAACGATCTAACTATCGCAAAAGTGCGTGTACTATAATATTTACATGGAGGGAATACTACTAATATGTGGGGGACTTCTACTAATTTGAACCGTGGAAGACTCCATGATGTCTGCTCAGCCGTCTTCAAAGTCGGGTTCACTTGGATCCGAATCGGTGTCGTCGATGTTGATGTAGTCGCTTGAGCAACCGACATACTGGTCTTCATTCCTGAGCGCCAACTTCTTCTTGAGTTCTTCGATCTCGTACTTAAGATCGTCATTGTGTCTTGCCAGAGCTACGATCTCGTCCATGTAGTCCTTGCGTGTAGACTTTAGTTCTCCTTCCAGTTTGATGATCCTTCCTTTGCGCTCGCAACTCCAACATATCATTGCACATTTGGTTCTCCGGCGCCGAATGTGCTGATTTAACTCCTAGATGAAAGCTGCAATGGACCTATCCTTCTTGGTGCTGACTATGTCTCATTTGTCATCTCGGCGTCCGCAAATCTGGTAGATAGTGTCCTTGAGGTCTTCTTGATAAACTTCTCCAATGCGTCCCATGGTGATGTGAGCTGCCATGCTCTTTCCTGCACTCCAAGTTGGTGCAATCGAAAACACTATCTATAGGCTTGGTGATTGGGGCGAATGTCCTTCCCGAACGTGAGCTTGAATCTTCCAGCGCCCTCTTCAAAGAGCAGAGTGGCGTTGAAAGTTCCGTGAAGCTGGGTAGTCCAATGTTCGTGTACTTGGTGACTTCCTTCAAGTGAAATCCAAAAGGTGTGCCTTCATCTGGTTGGGTGTACTTGATCTTCTCGTCCGTCATCCTAAGAGAGTAGAAAAGATGAGGAGTTAGAAAATGAGAAGAGAGTAGTGATCTATGGTTTTATCTTAGTGGTCGTGTCCTATAGTCAGCTGCAGGTGCTCGATACCATTCTCTCAGAGCGACCAGACCGAATGGATCAAGTCTCGTGCTCGGTGTCATCCTTGGATCAGAATGCCGACACCACACAAGATTTCAAGGATTTATAGCAGAGTAGCAATCACACACTTATTACATCGTTGTCCACAAAGGAACTTATTACAATAATATGGCTTAAGGCCATCTAATAATAACAGCGAAGGCTTGGAAGATAAGTGAGTCCATCAACTCCATCGGCATCACCGAGTATAGAACCACGACCTAACACCTTACTGTCGTTCAAAAGTCTGCAACGTGAAAGTTGCAGCCCAAAACGGTCAAGACATGGAATATGCTTTGGCAATGTAACACATAGAGAGCAATGAAGGAATAAGCCTATACTACATGCATATATGGCTGGTGGTAAGGCTCTACGGTTACATTTTGCATAAAGCTAGTTTTTCCCTACAACAAAGGAATAATTTTGTTTAACTATCATGGTGGTTGTTAAACATTGAGAATGGTTGACAGATCCTCAATCCCAATTAAAAAGTACTCATCAAAATCCCAATAACATTTATTAGAAGTAACATGTTGAGATTCACATGATATTCAATTACGGATACTCAAACGTCCATAACCGGGGACACGGCTAATCATGATTAGTTTATACACTCTGCAGAGGTTTGCGACTTTTCCCCACAAGACTCGATCGCCTCGCTTGGTTCTCGCACTACATGGTGTTTGAGAAACGGATGACCGAGACATAGTCTTCGTAAGCGCTTAGCACCTTACATGTGGGTAGACCGTACTCAACCTACATCCCCTACATCAGCTAGCCTACCCGTAAGAGTTCGCACAACTTAGTCAACTATGCCAGAGCCCATAATTGGCTTGTGGCTGCACACGGAAGTTTCAGCTTGAATAATCTTATGATCCCTTAGAGCCCTGGGTGGCGGTCCAAGAAATACAGTAATCCTCGATGGAAACCAGTGCCTCAATCCACCCAGATGTGTGTTTAGGTTGCCACCTTAGATAAACCAATAATTAACAATCTCACATCTGTCATGGATATTCACTCACCCAATCCACGTCTACTAGCATAGCATGGCATAATAAGCAAACGTAGAAGTAACTCCCAAGGTTTCATAAGTAAAACAGGTAATAGGTACTACCTCAATCTACTTCCCAAACCCACAATTTAATTAGATCCTAAACATGCAAGTGTTTGAGGGTTGATCTAATGCATAAAAACTGGGTAGTAGAAAAGGTATGATCAAGTGTTACTTGCCTTGCTGATGATCCGCGAGACCTAGAGATTCGAAGTAACAAGCGGCGCACTCCGGGTGATCTAACGCAGACAAACAACAAGCATACAATAAGTACTCATCTAATGCACAGGGAAAACTCGAATAAAAGATCTAACCAGAGAGTTCAACTTAAGAACCCTGGTTGCAAAAGAATCGAATCAAATAAAGCATCGAAAGTCGAAGCTCGAGAGAAACGACTCGGTTTAGCAATCTGAAACTAGGTCAAAATTTTACAGTAGCAAAACTTTGTGTAAGTAGGTTAGTCGAACGGCGGTTTCAGAACGAAACTCCAGCGCTTGAATCACCCGATTCCGATAAACGAGCGAGAAAATAAACAGATTTGAAAATCGGATCGGAAATCGAATCAGAAAAATAACGGATTAAATCCGATTAAAAGAAAACGACGAACGGATTAAACAACGGACGTTCGTTAACAGAACTAATCCAACGAACACGTTCATTGAAACGAACGGTTCGTGAACGCTCACTAAATAAGAAAACCGAAAAAAATAAAACCAACTAGGGTTTTGAAAAAAACGAACATCACGAAAAAAAAAACGGATCGGGTTTTCTAAAGAAAACCGGACCGGGGTTGCGTGGCGGCTACCTCCGTGGCTCACCGTGGGCCCGGGGCGGGGGGTCGGCGGGTCGGGAGGGGTCGGCGGGCGGGCGAGGGGCTCGGCGACGCGGAGGCGGCGGGCGGCGGCGACTCGGGTGGGTGGCGGCAGCTGGGAGGGCGGCGGCGGCTCGGGTCGGGTCTTGGCGGGCAAGGGATGAGGAGAGAGGGGGGGGCGGTATAAAAGGAGGGGGTGGCGCCTTGGGGGGGGGCAAGCTGGGGCGGCGGGCGGCATGTCCGAGCCGGACACGGCGGCGGCGGGCGGCGGCGGCGGGGAGTCTGCCACAGAGGGAGAGGGAGATGGGCAGGCGGTTGGGCCGGCTGGGCCTTGGCCCAGGCGGGCGGCGCGGGATATTTTTTTTAAACAAAACTAAACGAATTTAAAATAAAACCAAACGAACTCCGAATTTAATAAAATTAATTTTTCCCCGACTCCTAAAAATGAGTCGAACAAAATGAACTAAAAAAAACGGGCAAATATGCATATTTTTTTAAATGCTCATTTTTGCCTAAAGCAATTAAAACTTCCAAAACCAAAATTTGATTTATTTATAATATCTTCATTTTTCCTAAATGTTGGGAAAGTCATATTATTCCCTCTCTTAAATTTTTATATCGGAAAAACTTTTGAAGATAAATAAATAAATCCAAATGATCCTATTTTCAAAATTTGAGAAAGCCCAAATCTGAAAATAATGAAACTTCCAACTCTCTCCGAGGGTCCTTGAGTTGCGTGAAATTTTTCTAGGATCGGAAAAATGCGAGAAAATATGATATGCATGATGACCTAATGTATAACATTCCAAATTGAAAATTTGGGATGTTACAGAAGCACTCAGTTTCAGGCTTGGGTATAGCTTTGGGCTTCTTCACGGGGATGACAACTTGTTTGTCATTCTTCTTGAAGTTCCCTTTCTATCCCTTTGCCTTTTTCTTGAAACTACTGGTCTTGTTAACCATCAACACTTGATGCTTTTCTTGATTTCTACCTTCGCTGATTTTAGCTTGGGAATTGTTTTCTTTATCCCTTACATATTATAGTTCATCACAAAGTTCTATTAACTTGGTGATAGTGACTAGAGAACTTTGTCAATTACTATCTTATCTGGAAGATTAACTCCCACTTGATTCAAGTAATTGTAGTACCCAGACAATTTGAGCACATGCTCACTGGTTGAGCTATTCTCCTCCATCTTGTAGGCAAAGTACAGTTAGTGGTCTCATACCTCTTGACATGGGAATGAGTATGAAATACCAATTTCAACTCTTGGAACATCTTATATGCTCCATGGCGTTCAAAACATTTTTGAAGTCCCGGTTCTAATCCGTAAAGCATGGTACACTAAACTATCAAGTAGTCATCATACCGAGCTTGTCAAAACGTTCATAAAGTCTGCATCTGCTCGTGCAATAGTTCTGTCACCTAGCGATGCATCAAGGACATAATTTTTCTGTGCAGCAATGAGGAAATCCACAGATCACGGACCAAGTCCGCACCATTGCTACTATCATCTTTCAACTTATATTTCTCTAGGAACATATAAAAAATAAACGGGGAGCTACATCGCGAGCTATTGATCTACAACATAGATATGCTAATACTACCAGGACTAAGTTCATGATAAATTAAAGTTCAATTAATCATATTACTTAAGAACTCCCACTTAGATAGACATCCCTCTAATCATCCAAGTGATCACATGATCCATATCAACTAAACCATGTCCGATCATCACGTGAGATGGAGTAGTTTTCAATGGTGAACATCACTATGTTGATCATATCTTACTATATGATTCACGCTCGACCTTTCGGTCTCAGTGTTTCGAGGCCATATCTGCATATGCTAGGCTAGTCAAGTTTAACCCGAGTATTCTGTGTGTGCAAAACTGGCTTGCACCCGTTGTATGTGAACGTAGAGCTTACCACACCCGATCATCACGTGGTGTCTCATCATGATGAACTGTCGCAACAGTGCATACTCAGGGAGAACACTTGTACCTTGAAAATTAGTGAGAGATCATCTTATAATGCTATCGCCGTACTAAGAAAAATAAGATGCATAAAGAAATAAACATCACATGCAATCAATATAAGTGATATGATATGGCCATCATCATCTTGTGCCTTTGATCTCCATCTCCAAAGCACCGTCATGATCACTCAGGGAGTCCTGGATTAGGGGGTGTCCGGATGGCCGGACTATAACCTTTGGCCGGACTCCTGGACTATGAAGATACAAGATTGAAGACTTCGTCCCGTGTCCGGATGGGACTTTCCTTGGCGTGGAAGGCAAGCTTGGCGATAAGGATATGTAGATCTCCTCCCATTTGTAACCGACTCTATGTAACCCTAACCCTCTCCGGTGTCTATATAAACCGGAGGGTTTTAGTCCGTAGGACGAACAACAATCATACCATAGGCTAGCTTCTAGGGTTTAGCCTCTCGATCTCGTGGTAGATCTACTCTTGTACTACCCATATCATCAATATTAATCAAACAGAGTGGGGTTTTACCTCCATCGAGAGGGCCCAACACTGGGTAAAAACATAGTGTCCCTTGTCTCCTGTTACCATCCGCCTAGACGCACAGTTGGGACCCCTACCGAGATCCGCCGGTTTTGACACCGACATTGGTGCTTTCATTGAGAGCTCCTCGTGTCGTCATCTTTAGGCCCGATGGCTCCTCCGATCATCAACAACGATGCGGTCTAAGGTGAGACTTTTTCCCGGACAGATCTTCATATTCGCGGCTTTGCATCATGGGGCAATTCGCTTGGCCATCCGGAGCAGATCGAAGCTACGCCCGCCAACAGGTCAGATTTGGAAGTTTAAACTACATGGCCGACGTCGCGGAGACTTGTTCTTCGACGGATCCGAGCCTAACCGTCTGAAACCCAGACTGCTACGATGGGCATGATCTAGCTCGCCACGAACAATGCCCTGAGGCCGCACCTGCGTGCCGCTCCGACCCTTAGCTAGGAGCCGATCACGCCAACCGAGGGCGGGTGGCTGGACACCGCCTCGGGGGCTGCAATCTCTACGGCGATCGAGCCGAACACCAGCCTTGCCCTCTGCCAAGCCCGTGACTCTAAAGTGCCGGACTCCGAAACTTCCGCGCCCCTGCCAATCGAATCCGATTGGGCGCCGATCATGGAGTTCACCGCCATGACATCTTTTCAAAGACTCGCCCTTCGGCGACATTCTGAATTCATTAAAATCTCTCTCTTTATCAGGGGAGCCCTGGCCGGATTATGGTCAGCAAGGTTGGGATGCGGACGACGAAGAAATTAAAAGCCCACCCACCACCCACTTCATAGCCACTGTCGATAATTTAACCGACATGCTCGACTTCAACTCCGAAGACATCGACGGTATGGACGATGATGTAGGACACGAACAAGAACCAGCGCCTATAGGGCACTGGAAAACCACCCCATCTCACGATGTATACATGGTGGACACACCTAAAAGAAACGACGAGAGGAACAAAGGGACACAACAAGGGATCGTTCCCTAGAAAAGCAGTCAAAGCGGCGGCGTAAGCGCCGCTCCAAACCCCACCTCGACAGAGACAACAGCCATACAGACCCAGCCATGGAGCAGGGCGAACCGGCGGACGACGAACATGCCATCGAGCAACCGTCCGAACAGGGCAACTTGGATAAACAACCCGTCCCCGGCGAAGATAACAGTCCGGACGACCTCACGCCGGACAAGCTACCGGAGCAGAAGAACCTCCACAAAGGGTTTCGCTGCCACATCAAGGTAGCCTGAAAAAGCAGAAGCGGAAGCTCAAAACAGCGGAAGATGCACTCAGAACTAGATGGAGCAAAGTACTCAACACCGCAGACAAATACGGCGACAGTCGCCGCACAAAGAGCTACCCGAAGCGAAAATTACTGCCGGAATTTGATGAGGAGGCCTTAGAGCCCCCGCAATCAAAAAATAAGGAAGCCACCCGGTCGGGTGAACAACCCCATGGCCAACATAGAGCGGCAAAGGGCGCCGCACACAAGCCGGCACGCGATCCGCACAAGGATTCGCATCAAAAAGATGGCCCAGCTAGATCTATCTACGGGCCAAGAAAGCAAGCTCTAGTAAGCAATGCAATGCATCAAGTATCCGAACATCACGGTACACTCAAATATAGAGGTGCCACACACCCCCTATGTTTCACCGATGAGGTGTTGGATCATGAATTTCCAGCGGGATTCAAGCCCGTAAACATAGAGGCACACGATGGAACAACAGACCCTGGAGTCTGGATTGAGGATTACATCCTCCACATACACATGGGACGCCATAAAATACTTACCCCTCAAGCTCAAAGGGCCAGCCCGGCATTGGCTTAAAAGCCTTCCCGAAAACACCATTGAAGTTGGGAAGAGCTCGAGGATGCTTTTCGGGAAAATTTTCAAGGGACCTATGTCCGACCTTCGGATGCAGACGATTTAAGTCATATAACTCAACAACCCGGAGAGTCAGCCCGGAAACTCTGGAACAAATTTCTTACTAAAAAGAACCAGATAGTCGACTGTCCGGACGCCGAAGCCTTAGCAGCTTTCAAACACAGCGCTCGAGACGAATGGCTCACCGACACCTCGCCAAGAAAAGCCAAAACAATGGCCGCATTAACAAGCCTCATGACCCGCTTTTATGCAGGAGAGGATAGCTGGTTGGCAAGATGCGATACCAGGACCCAAGTACATCCGGGTTAGGGATGGAATGGGAAACCGCGACGCAGCAAGGACCAGCGCCGACCAAGGGAAACAGCCCAAGAGCACGGCAGTCAATGCCGGATTCAAAAGCTCTCAAGCAAAGTCGAAAAAGCTGCCCTCAAGGATAACAGGACGAGCTATCTAACCTAAACAAAATCTTGGACAAGATATGTCAAATCCACAAGACTCTGGAAGCGTGCAAACCATACCCAAAGAGATTGTTGGGTCTTCAAGCAATCCGCAAACTCAACGCCGAACACAAGGGCTCGACACACCAAGCGAGGACGATGACGAACCCCACAAGCAGAGCACCGAAAACAAAAGAATTTCCCACAAGAAGTCAAAACAGTAAACTCACTTCACGTGACAAAAGGGAAAAACAGGGTGGCGCCTATAGAGATACGCGCCATACGGCCTATCCCAGAGGAGTCCCGCCACTGGTTGTTAAAACCAATCACCTTCGACCATCAGGATTACTCTAGAAGTATCTGGAACACAGGCTGGACTGCCTTGATATTAGATCCGATAATTGATGGACTCCAATTTACACAAGTCCTAATGGATGGCGGCAGTGATCTAAACCTGCTATTTCAGGACACAATCCGCAAAATGGGGATAGACCCAACAAAAATTCGCCATAGCAACACTTCCTTTCAAGGGGTAATGCCAGGCCCAGATGCCCATTGTACGGGCTCTCTCCTGCTAGAAATTATGTTCGGCTCCCCCGACAACTTCCGCCGCGAAAAGCTAACCTTCCACATCGCCCCATTCACAAGTAGCTATCAAGCACTCCTGGGATGCGAAACTTTCACCCGCTTTAACGCAATACCGCATTATGCATCTCTTATACTTAAAATGCCCGGTCCATGAGGCATCATCTCATTAAAGGAAATTTCGAGTGTTCCTCGAGCTGAAGATCAGTGCGGCTGCCTTGATAGCCACACACTAAACCGGCTTCACTGATCAAAGCACCTAAACAGGTCGCTCAAACCCGGACATGGCTAGACGAGTCCGTGTAAACATACAAGGGCTTACTAGCCACATACCCCGCATAAGGGCTCCATGATGTACAACAAGAGACGATAAAGCTCAATTTTATTCATTTTTGAATTATACTTTGTTTATTTAATATAAGTTATATTTTCGCATCGATCTTTTCAACTAAGTTCCTCTCTTTACAGATGAACACCGTGCTACACACGCCCGTGATACGCACAACGGAGACACAGCGCAGACGTGTAGTAGGGACCCGCTCCAAGGATTCTTTTAGATTAAGACCCCGCGTAAACCTTTTTACTATCTCTTGTTGATACACATCCCCGGTTTCATGATATAACCGAGGAGGAGGCTGGCGTCTTGGCATGTGGCCACGCCGAATTTTGCGCTGCACTGACACGTGGGCTCATTACCAAGGGCGTTGTTCAGCCCGCTTTCATAAAGACCGAATACCTTAGGGAGTGTTCGACGTCATGAGAGTTTGGCCTTATATGCATCAGCTTCGAATCATGTCTTTGGTCAAATGTTGGGTTTGCTCGGCTCCTGTGTTTTGCTGCCTTACGTTCCGCTCTATCGGCTAAGGTGGCACCAGGAGAACTACTGCGATTGTGCCCCGGTTCAGCCAGGCGAGCGCCTTAGTAGAGAAAGCCGAAAACTGACTGTCATGATATAACGTGAGACTAGTCAACCACTCGATGACCCGCCGGAATATTTAGGATTCCTCTGCATTAACGAAGGGACGTTTCCCGGCCAGGCACACATGCGCCCCGAATTCGGGTGAGCGTGGTGCCCCTAGGGGCTATATAGTAGCCCCACTGTCAAACTCCTATGGCTAAGTGAAAGTGATAAAGCATTATAGTCCGGTTGCCTAGTTCACTGCGCTATCACCTCCTTTATAGGACCAATTCGTTGGATCAAGTGTGAAAATACGCCTTCTGCAAACACCCCCGCATTATATGCGTAATGCTGAAGCCGATTTAACGACTGCCATCTTTTAGGTTATATATACATATACATTAACGGCCGCACAGGAGGTATTTTAATTCTTGAAGGCACAAGTATAAAAAGCTTTTATATTCCCTCGAAACATTGTTTTACAATAATACATGTTATTCGAACATAATATCCTTCAAGCACTACGTCTCTATTAAACAAGCGCCCTGCAAAACTTCCTAAAAATAGTGCTCGGCAGGTACTCGGCTCTCGTCCGAATCTTGGGATGCAACAGCGGTGGCCTTCATCTCCACCTAGTATGTCTTGACATGGGCAAGAGCCATCCGCGCACCCTCTATGCACGCTGACCTCTTCATTGCATTGATATGCGCCACCGCACCAAGGAACTGCTGCATCAAGTTA
This sequence comes from Aegilops longissima, assembly GCA_021605205.1. Classification (NCBI taxonomy): domain Eukaryota; kingdom Viridiplantae; phylum Streptophyta; class Magnoliopsida; order Poales; family Poaceae; genus Aegilops; species Aegilops longissima. The sequence continues at coordinate 36,817 of JAHIAM010002373.1, read as the reverse complement.
AAATAACTCTTCGGCTCGGGCCTTTCCGGCCACAGATGACTCACGACATCCTTCATGGCGAGTCTGGATAACCTATTCAGCTCCGCCCATGCGGCCAAACGTTCGGTTAATGGAAGTGGGCGCCTGGATTGTGGAACTGCGACCAAAAAAGCTTTTCCACTTCGTGATCCTTTTGATCTCGGAAGTGTTCGGCCGCGTCCGCGGCACTTGCCGCCAAGTCCAGATAAGTATCCGCCACACTCCAAAGCTGGTCCAATTGAGCATATTTAGGATCCCCGAACTTCATCCGCAGCATATAGGGCTTTCCAGCCGTGATATCTCCGGCCTGACGTAGCTCCTCCTTCATAGCTCTCATTGCAGAGCGAGTATCCTTGGCCTTGGTAGTGGCCTTCTCCAGGTCCTTCTGTTCTGCCCGATCTTCTTTTTTAAGAAGCTTGCAGCGGTCGGTAGCATTCTTCAACTTCACAGCCATCTCGGCCATTTCCTTCTTGCTTCGGCAAAGGAGCAGCCTGTTCGCTTTCAGCTCTTCGCCGCCTTTTAAGGCAGCCGCATCACTTTTCCTGGCCTGCTCCTTGGCTCGGCGAGTTCCTCCCAAGGTTCTCCAAGGCAGCGGCACCATCTGCGCTAAGCATACATGTTGTAAGGCATGGGCATCAAGCCCTTACCAGGTGTCCGCGAAGAAATTGCATACCTTGGGACTCGCTGCCGCTTGTTGACAAGCGCGATGTCGGCATCTGCCACATCAAGTTGCCGCTTAGCTCGGCAAATTCATTAGTCCGGCTAGGCACGGACACCCGCCACCTACACAGAAGGGCGACATATTATACCTGGATTATGACCCTCGGCCGCGTCATTTTTGACAACGCACCGAGTCTCGTGGGCTACTATCTATACAGGTGCATATTTTATATGCGGAACTGTCAAAAGGTACATCATTTCACAGACCTCAAAACCTGTCGGTAAACTCGACAGCTTCAGACAACCCGCTCTCCGCGGATGAAATCCTTTCAATCACCGTATCCCATCAACGCACGGTGTTCTTCTCGAGATAGACGCCGCCTCGAGCAGATCCTTCAGCTCCTCGACCACGCACCGGACGGTACCGACTCGTCCGATGGCCTTTTTCAAGGCCGGACACGGAGGGCTTTGGGGGCCATACGATTGCCTTCCGCCCTGCCGGATTCGGAGAAACCTCTCGTGACGACACCTCGGGTCGCCTGCCGCACGGGCGGTACGGCAGGGGAGGCGCCCGCCTCCATCATCTCCGGTCAAGATCCCTAAAGATGAGCTCACGAGAAGGGCTGAGATCCGAACTACAAGGTAAAATTTTGGTTATCTTCCTCGTAAATAGAACAGGATGTCTCTTATTTTAAAACTCCCCTCTCTACTTACGACTCGCTGGAGGGCTGATCCCCTTGGGTGCACAGTGCGGCCGAGGCATCTCCCGGCGCAGGACCCTCTGACGAAGATTTCCTCCCCCGTTTTGAGACCATGGTCTCCCGGTGTTTAGAGGAGGTCCTCTTCTTCCCCTGGCTGGAGGGATTCTCGATTCCTCCTTTCCTGACAGCCTCCTTCGGGGAGGCGGTAGCTTCCCTGTTCCCCCCTTCACCTTCTTCCAAAGGCGCAACCTCCAGCATCCTGGTTAACACGGATCCGCATGGTCTCGTGGAGGGGGCCGACACCGATTAGCTTTGCTTTTGCTATCCACTCATGTTTAAGGGACAGCTCTTTTAAGGGCAATTTTATGATAAATATACGGATGGCGGTCCGGCACAGGACTACTTACTTGAGTATCCGGCGATTGCACCTCGACTGCGCCCTCGGTCGAGTCCGGACACATTGCTTGTGATCCAAGAACAATTTGTACATCTCCACAAAGGCCGCGCCAGAAATGTTGGAGAGCTCGTGGTCCCTCCGGATTAAACTCCCACAAAGTGAGGGGCGACGCTTGCGAGGAAGGTGCAGCGAATCAACATGGCTGCGCCACCGCAACCAGATTGATGTCTCTCTCTAGGAGATCTCGAATGCGGCCTGCAACAAGGGCACGCCCTGGACGGCCCCGCTAAGCCCTTTATTGACCCATGACGCTAGCTGTGGTGGGGACCCGAGCGAAGGCAGGTGGCGCCACCCACTTGGTGCCCCCGAGCTGTGATATAAAACCACTCTCGCCATAAGCTGAACTCCTCTTGAAAAGACCCTCGTGCCATGGAGCGCCAACATTCTTGCTTATAATAACGCCTCAAGACTCAGGTATACCTCGATCATCTTCGCTCTACTTTGAAGGTCTTAAGCCACAATCCAAGTGAAGAGTAATGCAGAGAAGGCTTCGCACACGACGATGAACGATGAGATGTGGAGGATGGACTCGAGCCAAGTCGTGAAATTCCAGCCCATAATAAAACATGAGCCCCCACGAAGGGGTCCGCTTGGAAGCCTAGCCCCAAGGAAGTGAGACGCGAACACCACAATCTCACCAGGCTTGGGAGTGGAATAACCTACCCTTGAGCAGGCAGCCTATGCGAGATTTCACCGTTAGATACCGCATCTCTCGGCTTTAGCACGCCTCTTCTTCCGAACGGAGGAAGGCATCCACCGGCCATGAAGGCAGGAGCCGGACATCATCGAAGGTCCAAGCGCTGAATCTGGAGCTTTGGGTGTTGGAACTCGAGGCGAGAGGCGGATTCGATTGAGATTGAAAGAAAGGAGTAGAGCCTTGGTCTCTTTATAAAGAGGTTGAATACCAAGAGCCCTCCCGTGACCGCTTGGGACTCGCCGATTGAGGGAATATACCGACGGGCACGATTGGGTTACCCACGCCTGTATTGATGAGAATCCTGAATAAGGGGACACGATCTCGCTCGACAAGACGTGCCAAGGAAACCGCCGCTAAACGCTACCGAGGTGGGACAAGAAAACTATTCAATAAAGGCTTGGCCATGTGTGATGTCATGCTATGGAATATGTCACAGATTGATTTGTGTAAATATTATTCTCTCTACGGTGGTATGTGGAACTTATTTTGCAAAGCCGACACTATCCTTGTGTTCAAAATCTTCTATGAAGTATTCGAGGAGGAACCCGCTTGCAATGTCAAGACAATCATGCGCGCCAGACTCGTCGTCATTGAAGCATGGTTCAGGGGCTACCGAGGGAGTCCCGGATTAGGGGTGTCCGGATGGCGGACTATAACCTTCACGGACTCGGACTATGAAGATAAAAGATTGAAGACTTCGTCCCGTGTCCGGATGGGACTTTCCTTGGCGTGAAGGCAACTTGCGATACGGATATGTAGATCTCCTCCCATTTGTAACCGACTCTATGTAACCCTAACCCTCCGGTGTCTATATAAACCGGAGGGTTTTAGTCCAGAGGACTAACAACAATCATACCATAGGCTAGCTTCTAGGGTTTAGCCTCTCGATCTCGTGGTAGATCTACTCTTGTACTACCCATATCATCAATATTAATCAAGCAGGAGTAGGGTTTTACCTCCATCGAGAGGGCCCGAACCTGGGTAAAAACATCGTGTCCATTGTCTCCTGTTACCATCCGCCTAGACGCACAGTTCGGGACCCCCTACCCGAGATCCGCCGGTTTTAATACCGACAATCACCATCGTCATCGGCTTGACACCTTGATCTCCATCGAAGCATTGTTGTCATCTTGCCAACTATTGCTTCTATGACTATCGCTACTGCTTAGTGATAAAGTAAAGCAATTACATGGCGATTGCATTTAATACAATAAAGCGACAACCATATGGCTCCTGCCAGTTGCCGATAACTGTGTTACAAAACATGATCATCTCATACAACAATTTATATAATCACGCCTTGACCATATCACATCATTAACATGCCCCGCAAAACAAGTTAGACGTCCTCTACTTTGTTGTTGCAAGTTTTACGTGGCTGCTACGGGCTTAGCAAGAACCGCTCTTACCTACGCATCAAAACCACAATGATTTTTTGCCAAGTTTGTTGTTTTAACCTTCAACAAGGACCAGGTGTAGTCACACTCGATTCAACTAAAGTTGGATAAACATGCACCCACTAGCCACCTATGTGCGAAGCACGTCGGTAGAACCAGTCTTGCGTAAGCGTACGCGTGATGTCGGTCTGAGCCGCTTCATCCAACAATACCGCCGAATCAAAGTATGACATGCTGGTAAGAAGTATGACTATTATCGCCCACAACTCTTTGTGTTCCACTCGTGCATATAACATCTACGACAGACCTGGCTCGATGCCACTCGCAGTAATTTCAAAATTTCCTTTCCATCTAGGTGATGTATTGCAACGAAGCGGGAGAGTGTGTCCACGCACTCGGAGACCAAACTGAAGCTTTTAGTAACGGGTTGATGTAGTCGAATGTCTTCGCGATCCAACCAATCATACCAAATGCACGACACCTCCGCGATCCGCACACGCTCAGCTCGGTGACGGATCCAGCCGAGGCCGAGGGGAGTTTCACAAGACGATGGCGCAGGTGACGGTGATGATGAAGTTATCCTTCGCCTAAGCAATCCAACGATATGAACAAGGTGGAAATCTGTGGAGGGGCACCATTGTTCTAGGTTCCCTTCCCCACGTATATAAAGAAGGGAGGGGGAGGCTGTCCGGCCCTCATAGGCACGCCAGGGGGGAATCCTCCTCCTAGTAGGAGTAGGACTCCCCCTTTTCTTAGTCCTACTAGGAGAAGAAGGAAGGAGGGGGAAAGAGAAGGAAGGAGGGGGCGCCGCCCCTCCCCCAAGTCCAATTTGGACTAGGCCCATGCGGGTGCGTGCGACCAACCCTTAAGGTCCTTCTCTCCTTTCCCGTATGGCCCATTAAGGCCCACTACTTCCCCCGGTGAATTCCCGTAACTCTCCGGTACTCCGAAAAATACCCGAATCATTCGGAACCTTTCTGATGTCCGAATATAGCCTTCCAATATATCTATCTTTACCTCTCGACCATTTCGAGACTCCTCGTCATGTCCGTGATCTCATACGGGACTCCGAAAAACCTTGGGTATATCAAATCACATAAACTCATCATACCAATCGTCATCGAACGTTAAGCGTGCGAACCCTACGGGTTCGAGAACTATGTAGACATGACCGAGACACCTCTCGGGTCAATAACCAATAGCGGAACCTGGATGCTCATATTGGCTCCTACATATTCTACGAAGATTTTTATCGGTCAATCCGCATAACAACATACGTTGTTCCCTTTGTCATCGGTATGTTACTTGCTTGAGATTCGATCGCCGGTATCGCCATACCTAGTTCAATCTCGTTACCGGCAAGTCTGTTACTCATTCCGTAATGCATCATCTCGCAACTAACTCATTAGTCACATTGCTTGCAAGGCTTATTGTGATGTGCATTACCGAGAGGGCCCAAAGATACCTCTCCGACAATCGGAGTGACAAAATCCTAATCTCGATCTATGCCAACTCAACAAACACCATCGAAGACACCTGTAGAGCATCTTTATAATCACCCAGTTACGTTGTGACGTTTGATAGCACACTAAGTGTTCCTCCGGTATTCGGGAGTTGCATAATCTCATAGTCATAGGAACATGTATAAGTTATGAAGAACGCATTAAGAATAAACTAGACGATCATAGTGCTAAGCTAACGGATGGGTCAAGTCAATCACATCATTCTCTAATGATGTGATCCCGCACATCAAATGACAACTCTTGTCCATGGCTAGGAAACTTAACCATCTTTGATTAACGATCTAGTCAAGTAGAGGCATACTAGTGACACTTTGTTTGTCTATGTATTCATACATGTACTAAGTTTCCGGTTAATACAATTCTAGTATGAATAATAAACATTTATCATGATGTAAGGAAATATAAATAACAACTTTGTTATTGCCTCTAGGGCATATTTCCTTCACCTGGGTAAAATCTCGTGTCCATGTTACCATTGCTCCAAGACGCCTAGCTTAGGACCCATACTACGAGATACGTCGGATATAGAACCAATATTGGTGCTTTCATTGAGAGCCCGCTGGCAGTCGCCACGGTGCGATGAGAATTCAAATCGTCTCCAGCGCGATTTATGCGTCAGAACCGAGCCATATTGTCGATGTGAGCATCTTCATCGCCGGCTCGATTAGTCACCTTGGCTCGACCGAGGACTGCGCTCTGTCTCAGATCATTATGTTCAGACGAGGGCCTTCATTATCAACTCCGGTCTCTAGCAAGATCATGGAGGAATCATTGATGGAGCTTGGGGGCTCAACGTCAACATTGCCCTCGGGCGACCATGCTGTTTTTCTAGACAACAAACCTATATCCGCCGCCACCACCTCCTCGAGTGCCGCTTTGATGATTGCTTCGGAGGAATCGTGCGGAATTGAGTGTACAACAACCCTGTAAAATTTCGTCGTATTCCGATGGAGGAATCTTCGGCGATGTATGATATACTGGAGGCCTGTCGAGTCTTGATGGGAATCTGGACGAGTTTAGGGTGTGGTCTCCAGAGCCTAGCTTGGAGGTCATTTGGAAGATCCAACCATTCATCTTCTGAGGAATTTCCATATCTATCACCTCCCAAAATTTTAGCTCAATCTGACCATTCAAACTCTGGGAACCTTCCGATTAGTGCATCACTTTTCGGATCTGTTTTCTGCGCGAATACGAATCTGGCCTGAGTTCATCTTTCTTCATAAACGGGATATTGAACAACCTTTTTGAAAGAATCTATTTCTAGGGTATTGTGCATTGTTCTTAAACATGTGCCCATAAAATTTTAAGTCTTCTCTGAGGTATTCTTCACCATCACGCTGGTGTCAAACCAGTCTGGCAACATTGCTACATGGCTGCCAACCTGCGCTAGACATGTCGCTGCTTTGTTGAGCTGAGCTCAACTTCTTCAGATTATCATCTCGGTGAGCCAAACAAGAGTATGTCATCGCGGTGGATAAATCATCACCAGCATCGCTGCCCCACGGATTACACGGAGCGGGCACACCGGCATCGTCACACGGTCACTTTATCAAGCCGACATTGACCGCGTCACAAGTCACGACCTGCGTTGGCATGATCGCACTGTTGCCTCTTCAAGACGATGTCCATCACGCTGAACTGCTTGGACACCTTGGCTGACATGGCTGCTGCAACGTCTGCTTAATGACCTACTCCGTCGCCTTGGCTAGACTGGGGGCTTCGCCGTCTCTTCATCAACCTACTCCGGAGACTTCGGCGTCACCAGCCGACCAGCTTTGTCACGTTAGCTGGACCGGGGGCTTTTCCTTGGCGAGCCAACCTTTGCCAGCATTGCCATGCCGTCGCTTCATCACCCATCAGGCAATGGGTGTACGGATCGAGTCCCAATTTTGGGAGTAACCTTTCTTCAGATTGCTACAATAGATAAACTAGGTGCTATTAATCCTAGTAATTTTTTCTTGCTTGGGTTTACTTTTTCTGAGGAATTATTACTCTGGTTTGTTCCATCATCTGTACACATGTCTGTCAAGTGATGGCCGCATTAACGATGGTTGCGTGATGGTTCGGTCACTTTCCCGTCTGCAGCTCGGCAAACGCCTCATTGGGGACTCACACCGCCCTGTGAATACATGCTTTGTCACGCCAGCGCCCTACATCGACATTGGCTTCGAAGCCAGGCCACATCTCTTAAAAAAAACTATTTTGCGTAAATTAATTATGCGAGGTTTTTCTTCTATATTTATATTATTATTTTTTGGACTTCACTATTTTACATGTGTAGGTAATCGACTTCGACTGCGTCACGCGGTCACTTCGGCAAGCCGACGCCGTCGTCCCAATCGGCGTAAATCAGTTCGCATGATCACCTTGTTGGTCGAATTGCCATACCGACATGTTCCGTTGCCTCGGGACTTCGGCATCGCTCAGAGAGCTCTACCTCATTGGGTGTTCGACACACGGGCCATATTTATTTTATTACTCACTTTGCATAAATTATTAGTTATGCAACGAATTTTTATTTTATTTTATTATTATTACTATTATCTATGGCTTGCACTATTTTCTGTGCACAGGTAAATGGTCCAGGTTGGGCAGCGCTGTCACCTCGGCGTATCGACGTACCACGTCACCTCGTCTGGACCGAGGCTTCATCATCACTTCATTAACCCACACCATGGACTTTGGCGTCATACTGCCGGCCTGCTCCGTTGCCTCAGTCGGACTAGAGGTTCCACCCCGCCACATTAGCCGTGCTATGTCGCCACTTCGGAGTGCCGAGCTCTTCGCTCGGCCACCTCAGGACCGGCTTGGGCGCTAGGACCTCGTCCCTCCATAAGCTCGGGCCGCGCATCGACAACGAGCACATTAACCAGCTAAGTCGCTTCCATGCTGAGTTTTTTTTAATTCTTGTTCGGTTCGACCAAACATTATATTTATGCTAAAATATGTTTGTCAAAAATGAGGTTCGTTAAAAACCACTTTTCTTTGACAATGTTAACTGGGGCTCTTAAATTTATATGAGCCAATTTATAATAGGTGTTCTTCTTCTAAGTCGTTGCAACGTCTTTTTCTACCACTCCTTTCTCGACTCGAGTGTGTGGTCAATACCCGGATGATAACCCACAAGTATAGGGGATCGCAACAGTTTTCGAGGGTAGAGTATTCAACCCAAATTTATTGATTCGACACAAGGGGAGCCAAAGAATATTCTCAAGTATTAGTAGAGTTGTCAATGCAACCACACCTAGATAACTTAATATCTGCAGCAAAGTATTTAGTAGCAAATTAGTATGGAAGTAACGGTAACGGTGGCAAAAGTAACAGTAGCAGTTTTGTAGTAATTGTAACAGTGGCAACGAAAAAGTAACTAAGCAAAGATCAATATGTGAAAAGCTCTTAGGCATTGGATCAGTGATGGATAATTATGTCAGATGTGATTCCTCATGCAACAGTTATAACATAGGGTGACACAAAACTAGCTCCAGTTCATCAATGTAACGTAGGCATGTATTTCGAATATAGTCATACGTGCTTATGGAAAAGAACTTGCATGACATCTTTTGTCCTACCCTCCCGTGGCAGTGGGGTCCTATTGGAAACTAAGGGATATTAAGGCCTCCTTTTAATAGAGTACCGGACCAAAGCATTAACACTTAGTGAATACACGAACTCCTCAAACAACGGTCATCACCGGGAGTGGTCCCGATTATTGTCACTTTGGGGTTACCGGATCATAACACATAGTAGGTGACTAATGGCTTGCAATATAGGATCAAGAACTCACATATATTCATGAAAACATAATAGGTTCAGATCTGAATTCATGGCACTCGGGCCCTAGTGACGAGCATTAAGCATAGCAAAGTCATAGCAACATCAATCTCAGAACATAGTGGATACTATGGACCAAACCCTAACAAAACTAACTCGATTACATGATAAATCTCATCCAACCCATCACCGTCCAGCAAGCCTACGATGGAATTACTCACCCACGGTGGTGAGCATCATGAAATTGGTGATGGAGGAAGGTTGATGATGATGACGGACTCCGGATCAGCCCTCCCGAGAGAGATTAGGGCTTGGCGGCGGATCCATATCGTAAAATGTGATGAATCCTTCTCTCTGATTTTTTTCTCCCCGAACGTGAATATATAGAGTTGGAGTTGAGGTCGGCCTCAGGGGGCCCACGAGGCAGGGGGCGCGCCCCAGGGCGGTGGCGCGCCCTCCACCCTCGTGGACAGGGTGTGGGCCCCCTGGTGTTGATTCTTTCGCCAGTATTTTTATTAATTCCAAAAATATTCTCCGTGAAGTTTCAGGTCATTCCGAGAACTTCTATTTCTGCAGAAAAATAACACCATGGCAATTCTGCTGAAACAGCGTTAGTCCGGGTTAGTTCCATTCAAATCATGCAAGATAGGGTCCAAAACAAGGGCAAAAGCGTTTGGAAAAGTAGATACGATGGAGGCGTATCAACTCCCCCAAGCTTAAACCTTTGCTTGTCCTCAAGCAATTCAGTTGATAAACTGAAAGTGATAAACAAAAACTTTTACAAACTCTGTTTGCTCTTGTTGTTGTAAATATGTAACCATATTCACAATAACCAACCAAGTTTTAGCAAAGATTATGAACTAACCATATTCACAATAACATTTAGGTCTCATGTTTACTCATATCAATGGTATAATCAACTAGCGAGCAATAATAATAAATCTCGGATGACAACACTTCCTCAAAACAATCATAATATGATATAACAAGATGGTATCTCGCTAGCCCTTTCTGAGACTGCAAAACATAAATGCAGAGCACCTCTGAAGATCAAGGACTGACCAAACATTGTAATTCATGGTAAAAGAGATCCAGTCATAGTCATACTCAATATAAATTAATAGTAATGGATGCAGATGATAGTGGTGCTCTCCAACTGGTGCTTTTTAATAAGAGGAGGATGACTCAACATAAAAGTAAATAGATAGTCCCTTCGCAGAGGGAAGTCGGGATTTGTAGAGGTGCCAGAGCTCGGTTTTTGAAATAGAGATAAATAATATTTTGAGTGGCATACTTTCATTTTCAACATAACAACCAAGGGATCTTGATATCTTCCATGCTACACAGATTATAGGCGGTTCCCAAGCAGAATGGTAAAGTTTATACTCCCCCACCACCAACAAGCATCAATCAATGGCTTGCCCGAAACAACGGCTGCCTCCAACTAACAACAGTCCTGGGGGAGTTCTGTTTGAAATTATTTTGGTTTGATTTGAGCATGGGACTGGGCATCCCGGTGACCAGCCATTTTCTCGTGAGTGAGGAGCGGAGTCCACTCCTCTTGAGAATAACCCGCCTAGCATGGAAGATATAGACAGCCCTAGTTGATACATGAGCTATTCGAGCATACGAAACAGAATTTCGTTTGAAGGTTTAGAGTTTGGCACATACAAATTTACTTGGCACGGTAGGTAGATACCGCATATAGGAAGGTATGGTGGACTCATATGGAATAACTTGGGGTTTATGGAAGTGGATGCACAAGCAGTATTCCCGTTTAGTACAAGTGAAGGCTAGAAAAAGACTGAGAAGCGACCAACTAGAGAGCGACAACAGTCATGAACATGCATTACAATTAATCAACACTGAGTGCAAGCATGAGGAGGATATAATTCACCATGAACATAAATATCGTGGAGGCTATGTTGATTTTGTTTGAACTACATGTGTGAACATGTGCCAAGTCAAGCCACTCGAATCGTTCAAAGGAGGATACCACCCTATCATACCACATCACAACTATTTTAATAGCTTGTTGGCATGCAAGGTAAACCATTATAAACTCCTAGCTAATTAAGCATGGCATAAGCAACTATAATCTCTAATTGTCATTGCAAATAGGTTTCATTCATAATAGGCTGAATCAGGAACAATGAACTAATCATATTTACAAAAACAAGAGAGGTCGAGTTCATACCAGCTTCTCTCATCTCAATCAGTCCATTATATATCATCTATTGCCTTTCACTTGCACGACCAAAGGTGTGGATAATAATAATAGTGCATGTGCAATTGGACTAAGCTGGAATCTGCAAACATTTAATTCAAGGAAGAAGATAAAGTAATATGGGCTCCTGGTTAAATCAACAACAATGCATATAAGAGACACTTCAACATTTTCTTTATGTTCTTCTCCTCTCGACCCCCAAAGAAAAGAAAGGAAATAAAACTATTTACATGGGAAAGCCCCCAACAAGCAAAAGCAGAACGAGAAATCGTTTTGGGTTTTCTTTTAGTTATTACTACTATAGGCATGGAAAGTAAACTAGCTAAAAGCTACAACTAAATTTTTTTGGCTTTTCTCAAGGTTATTCAAACACACAAGAAGAAGGCTTAAAGCAGAAAATAAACTAGCATGGATAGTACAATGAAAAAGTATGAGCACCGACAACTAGCATGAGTGTGTGAACATGAATGTAATGTCGGTGAGAAATACGTACTCCCCCAAGCTTAGGCTTTTGTCCTAAGTTGGCGTATGCCCATGGATGGCCTGGCGGATATCCGAAGTTGTAACTGGGGTCGTACTGAGATGCAGCAGCTACTGCCTCAAGAGCTGCAGCTTGGAGGCGAGATGCCTCCGTCCTCCTCTCGTACTCATTCGAATCCTCCCTGGTTATAACATATCTCCTTTTGCATGAAAGTCAAAGAAAGTGGGAGCAGGGAGAGTAATATGGACAGCACGACGTCTGTCAAACATTAGTTGGTACTGGAGGGGCTGTTCATTCCTCTTAATAAACTGATGATGAATCATAACATTAAAATCTAGATAAGCAGGAGGCAACTCCATATCATTTTCATGTATGGGTACCTTAAGAAAATTAGCTAAACGGGTTGCATAAATTCCACCAAACAAATCTCCACTAATACTGTTATGATGCAACCTTGGTGCAATAATAGCTCCCAAGTTATATTGTTTATCTCCTAATACAGCACTCCTGAGAACACTAAGATCGGGAACGCACATGTGACATGCCTCGTCCTTACCGTTAATGCATCTACCTATAAAGAGAGCGAAATAATGTATGGCAGGAAAATGAATGCTCCCTATGGTAGCTTGCATGATTTCTCTGGATTCCCCCACAGTTATACTAGCAAGAAAGTCTTTAAATTCAGATTTGCAAGGTTCACTTGCATTTCCCCACTGTGGAAGTTTACAAGCAGTGCTAAAATCTTCTAAGTCCATGGTATAGGATTTATCATAAAGATCAAATAGGACACTGTGAGAATTGTGTGATGATGTAAATTTAAACCTTCTCACAAAGGAATCAGTTAGGTAGTGATATTGAGGGCACTTATCTGACACAAAGCCCTCAAGTTCAGCATTACGCACATACGCGTCAAATTCATCCTTAATTCCTTCTTCGACCATGAAATTTTCTGACGGCCATTCACAAGGCCGCACTTGAGCTTCTCTTGGTAGTTCATAGTCCGGCTCACGTATTGTGGGCATGGGTCCTTGCTTCCTTGAAGAACCACCTTGGTACATTTTCCTAAACATATTTCTTCCTCTGAAAAATTTCTGAAATTTTTAGTAACTCAAAATAAAAGTGAACCAAACTCAACAAAATTGATAGCAACTACTCCCTCAAGTGCCTAGAGACTATATCATGCATTAGAACTACTTGGGACCAAATAAATTTGACATGCAAGCTCAAGAACAGGGTCACCTAAGAAGCAAAAACTTGCAATGAATAAAGCACTAGAACAAAAACTAATTGGACCATTGGAGGAGTCACATAACGAAGAACAATCCCCCAAAGCAGTTTTGTGAGTGGAGCTTTGAGCAAGGAGATCGAAAATCGTAGCAAAACGAGCTAGAACACGAGTTTGAGCTGTGTGGTGATTTTTTTCTGGAGAAAGACGAAGTGTGTGGGTGCAGGAATAAGTGGAGGGGGGCCATGTGGGGCCCATGAGGCGAGGGCGCGCCCAGGGGGGTAGGGCGCGCCCTGGACCCTCGTGGCTAGGTGGTGGGTCCCCCTGGTGTGTTCTCAGTGCCAGATATTCTTAAATATTCTACAAAAAATCATATTTCAATTTCAGGGCATTTGGAGAACTTTTATTTTGGGGGTATTTTTTTATTGCAAGGATAATTCAGAAAACAGACAGAAAGTACTATTTTTGCTTTATTTAATCTAAATAACAAAAAGTAAAAGGAGGGTACATAAGGTTGTTCTTTCTAACTTCATCCATCTCATGTTCATCAAAAGGAATCCACTAACAAGGTTGAACAAGTCATGTTAACAAACTCATTCCGAATCGCATGAAACCGGAGAATTTTCGAATAGCACTAAGTTACCTCAACGGGGATATGCACGCCCCCAACAATAAGAATATCATATATCTTTTTGACAGTAGGAAGAGGAAATTCAAAACCTCCAATAGTAATCGTTGGAATTTTTTCAATAGAATTGATATTGTGGACTTGAGGTTGTTTCCTCGGAAAAGTGTACCGTGTGCTCATTACCGTTAACATAAAAAGTGGCATTGCCTTTGTTGCAAGCAATAACAGCCCATGCAGTATTCAAAAAGGGTCTACCAAGGATAATCGACATACTATCGTCCTCGGGAATAACAAGAATAACAAAGTCTGTTAAGCTAGTAACGTTTGCAACCACAACAGGCACATCATCACATATACCGACAGGTATAGCAGTTGATTTATCGTCCATTTGCAAAGATATTTCAGTAGGTGTCAACTTATTCAAATCAAGTCTATGATATAAAGAGAGAGGCATAACACTAACACCGGCTCCAAGATCACATAAAGCAGTTTTAACATAGTTTCTTTTAATGGAGCATGGTATAGTTGGTACTCCTAGATCTCCAAGTTTCTTAGGTATTCCACCTTTAAAAGTATAATTAGCAAGCATGGTGGAAATTTCAGCTTCCGGTATCTTTCTTTTATTAGTAACAATATTTTCATATAATTAGCATAAGGATTCATTTTAAGCATATCAGTCAAACGCATACGCAAAAAGATAGGTCTAATCATTTTAGCGAAGCGCTCAAAATCCTCATCATCCTTTTTCTTGGATGGTTTAGGAGGAAATGGCATGGGTTTCTGAACCCATGGTTCTCTCTCTTTATTGTGCTTCCTAGCAATGAAGTCTCTCTTATCATAACGTTGATTCTTTGATTGTGGGTTATCAAGATCAACAACAGGTTCAATTTCTACATCATTGTTATTGCTAGGCTGAGCATCATCATTAATATTATCACTAGGTTCATGTTCATTACCAGATTGTGTTTCAGCATCAGAAACAAAAATATCATTGGGATTCTCAAGTGTGTTAACAACAGGTTCACTAGAAGCATGTGAAGTCCTATCATTTTTCTTTTTATTCCTCTTAGAAGGACTAGGTGCATCAATATTAGTTCTCTGAGAATCTTGCTTAATTCTCTTAGGGTGGCTGTTGGGGATATAACTATTTGTGTAAGCCGCCCAGGAGGGGCCGGGTTACACAAAGAAGACTCGCCAGATTGGAGCCTGTAATCAAGCGTGAAGATGGCGATTCAATAAAGGGCTTAAGGCCCACATGCGACTTAAGGCCCGTTGTAGTAAACCGCCACCATGGCGTAACTTGTATCATAAGGTAGATTTGACTAGTCACCGAGTCGGACACTGTTTATAAGCCGGCCAGGACTCTGTAAGCCGCAGGGCGTCAACCCGTGTATATAAGGGGACGACCTGCAACGGCTTAGGGGCAGGAAACAACTCATCGAGAGCCGGGCATAGCGTATCTCGCTCCCTGGTCATCGAAACTTCAAGCAATACCAACCCAACTAGACGTAGGCTTTCCTTCACCGCAAGGGGTCGAACTAGTATAAACCTCTCGTGTCCTTTGTCCCGATTAACCCCTTTAAGCTTCCTAGTTGCGATGGCTCCACAACTAAGTCCTTGCAAGAGGACATCTGCCGTGACAATTCCACGACAGTTGGCGCCCACCGTGGGGCCAGCGCACGGTGGATTTGAGTTCTTGAAGGGCAGCTTCAAAGGGCTCAAGGGATACGCAGTGGGCAGGATGACCAAAAGTCGTCGCCGCAAGATCTGCATCGACAACGAAGGCGGGGGCCCCGACGCCGACTCAATTGAGTACGGGTACCGGGTCCCCTTTGGCGGAATCCACGTCTTCATCGGCCGGATCGGTGAGCCGGGCCTTGAGCCGGACAACTACACCGACCTCGTCGAGACGGCTCAGCGTGCGAAACCCGCCCGAGCTCAACCTGTCATGAAGCATGCCTTCGTGGGCTGTGTCCACGGAGAAGAACTTCCTGAAGGATATAAAGATGGTGGTGAGACGGCCGTCCCCTCGGATGATGATTCGTCCGCCGGTTCAACAGATTCTTTATATCAAGTCCAAGAGGGGATGCTTGGGGGCTGTTCTGACGGCTCTAGCACTCCCGACTTCAATGAGCCGCCAAGCTGGGCGGGGGTCTTCATGACTGGTACTCAACCTGGTCAAAACTCGACGGCTGCAACAGCAATAACGTCCGGGTCAGGAGCAGCCGGGGCAGGAGGCCCTGTGCGCCCGCCGGCTCACGTGCTAATGGATCTTATGGATAAGCTAACGGCCCTGTTAACCGCCATGGTTATTCCTGCAAATCAAGATGAGCATAATGCGGAGGTGGAGAAGGTGCATGAGGAGATAGCCCGGGCCAAGGAGGCCTTGGCAGCTGAGGACGCCAGGTTAGCTATAGAGCGGCGGCTTTGGACGCGCGGGCATAGCAACTCTAGTCAGAGGCTTTCCAGCTTAATATGAGCCTGAACGCATCCAATGAGGTGATGAGGAGGAGACATTAGAAAACCCAATCCCGGTTGCCTCCGGTTTATGACCCTCGAAACCTTTTCGCGACACCCGGTGCCGGCCCTAGCAACCCGCCCGGAGAAAATCAGTTCACACCAGCCGGCTGGCGGGCGGCTCACCAAGAGATGGCACCTCCGCATGGGAGTATGGCCCCGCCCCGTTATGTACCCATACCACCGGGTCACTTCTCCAACCCCATGGAGAACTTGATAGCAGCATCGGCACGTTTGGCGGCTCTCCCAGTGGATGGTGATGATCCGACAACGGTGGAGACCCGGAGGGTCAGAGATCTTATTCAGACGGCCCTGGCGCAACAAGAGACCTATTCTTACAGCCGAAACAGGATTCATTCAACTCCTCCGCCTTGGCTAGCACCGCCTCGTCAAAACCGGAGTCCGAGTTACAGCAGGCACATGGAGTCAGAAGCTTTGTCGAGCAACGCCCAGCGTCGTAACCAGCCGGGTGGCTATAACCCGGTGCAAGACCGAATACATCAGGAGGACGAGCGGGCGGCTCAGCTAGCGGCTCAGCAGGCGGCATACCAAGACCTCCCAAAGTATCCAACGACTTCTGTTGGAGCGGGAGTGGCTACCAAAACCGGCGGTGTTCCTTGTTTGGTGCCGGCTCTGCGGGATGTACGTCTACCAAAGGACTTCAAGGGACCTCGAAAGGTGCCCAATTACACAGCCGACTTACAGCCCGGAGCATGGATCGAAAGTTACGAGATGGCCATGGAGCTACTGGAGGTCAGCGACGCAGCAATGGCTAAGTACTTCACCATGATGTTGGACGGAATAGCTCGGTCTTGGTTAAAGGGTTTGCCACCCAATTCCATTAGTTCATGGGCAGAGCTAAAGGCCCGGTTTATCCAGAACTTCAAGGACACTTGCAAGCAATCTATGTCAATCATGGACTTGACCAATTGTAAGCAGGAGGAGGGTGAATCCACAACTCATTGGGTGCGCCGGGTCAGGGAAATAATACATTCGTCCGATAAGATGGATGTCGGCTCTGCAGTCCTCATGTTGGAGAAGAATTGCCGTTTTGAGCCGCTGAGGCAGAAACTGGGGCGCCTTAAGTGTGATTGCAACGATATGGGTACGCTGATGGCGGCTTTAGTCAAGTATGCCGATTCTGATAGTACCAAGGATCCCGCGTCTGATGATGAAAAGACAGGGAAGGGAAAGAAGAACGACAATGGAAAAGGTCAGCAGCATAACCTGGTAAATCAAGGAGGCAACAAGCGTAAGGAGGAGAGTAACCCAGAGTTTGTGGCCAATGCCAATGCACAGGGCAACAATCAGAGGCGTAATGGAAAACCTCTCCCTCGATCTGGCGGGTCAGGTCCATCTCTTGAGCAGCTTCTCAATGAGCCTTGTCCGAGACACGGTACTCGGGAACGACCCGCCGCCAACTTATGGAATGATTGCGCGATCATGAAGGCTTTCAAGAATTCCAACATGTTTGATGGCAATCATGGATCGGGCGGCGGTTCAGGAGCCGGCGGCTTTCATGGCCCGGGCGGTGGTTCAAGTTCCGGCTTTCATGGAAGTCAAGGCGGCTACAATCAACAGCAGTCTGGTCAAGGGGGACAGCAGCAGCAGCAGTCAGGTTATCAAAGCCACCCAAAGCAGCTAAATGGTGGGCAGTACCATGTGTTTACCACTAATTTGTGCAAACGTGACCAGAAGGTTCTTAAGAGGGCCGTGAATTCTGTTGAGCCGGCGGTTCCGCGTTATTTGAGGTGGTCAGAGCAGCCCATTGTATGGAGCAGGGAAGATCACCCCCTCCGGGTTGATAATCCGGGTCAGTTGGCCTTGGTGGTAGCACCTCAAGTTGGTGGATATAAATTCACTAAGGTACTCATGGACGGAGGAAGCAGCATCAATATTCTCTATTATGAGACCTTTCGCCGCATGGGGTTGACTGATAAGGACTTGAGGACGTCCAACACTGTCTTTCATGGAGTGGTGCCTGGTAAGTCGGCATACCCAGTTGGCAAGATTGAGCTGGAAGTGGCCTTTGGAGATGAATATGATTCCAGAGCTGAGAAATTGACATTTGAGGTAGTCAAAATCAGGAGCCCGTATCATGCTCTGTTTGGACGGCCGGCTTATGCTAAGTTCATGGCGCGGCCGTGTTATGTTTATCTGCAGCTCAAGATGCCGGGTCACAAGGGTACCATCACCGTGCATGGGAGTCGAAAGGTAGCCTTGGAGTGTGAGGAAGGCGATGCGGCTTATGTTGAGTCTGTTTGTGCAGCTGAGGAGCTGAAGTTTTATCAGAATAATGTTGACCCGGCAGATATGACTTCTTTAAATAAGCTGACTACAGAGCGTGACCCGACATTGAAGTTTAAATCGGCCGCTGAAACAAAGCTTGTTGACTTTACTCCAGGCGACTCTTCTAAGCGATTCAAAGATCGCGCCAACTTGTATCCTAAATAGGAAAGCGCTCATCGAGTTCATCCATGAGAACCGGACATCTTTGCATGGAAACCTTCTGACATGCCGGGTGTTCCGAGGGAACTCGCTGAGCATACTCTTAATATTGATCCAAAGTATAAGCTAGTCAGGCAATTTCTTTGACGGTTCAATGAGGAAAGACAGAAAGCTATTGGGGAAGAGGTCGCCCGGCTCTTAGCGGCTGGGTTCATTATGGAAGTCTTTCATCCGGAGTGGTTGGCTAACCCGGTGCTGGTACTCAAGAAGAATGGCACTTGGCGGATGTGTGTGGATTACACGGACTTAAATAAAGCTTGTCCGGCTGATCCCTTTGCCCTCCCCCGTATTGATCAGATCATCGATGCTACGGCGGGTTGCGTGTGTTTGAGTTTTTTGGATGCTTACTCTGGCTATCATCAGATCAAAATGGCAGTTAAGGACCAGGAGAATACGGCTTTCATCACTCCGTTTGGAGCCTTATGCTATGTGGTTATGCCATTTGGGCTCAAGAGTTCCCAGGCGACTTATCAAAGATGTGTACAAAACTGTCTCCACAGTCAAATTGGGCGCAATGTTCACGCTTATGTGGATGACATCGTGGTGAAGTCCAGGGAGAAGGAAACCTTGATATCTGATTTAAAGGAGACCTTTGATAATCTCCAGGTTTATAAGATGATGCTTAACCCGGACAAGTGTGTGTTTGGTGTGCCTGCAGGCAAGCTTCTGGGTTTCCTGATCTCAAACAGAGGCATTGAAGCTAACCCCGAGAAGATCAAGGCAATCACCTCCTTGGCCAAACCAGCGTGCATTAACGATGTTCAACGACTGGCGGGTCGTGTTGCCGCTCTAAGCCGGTTCATAAGCCGGTTAGGCGAGAAGGCCCTGCCGCTATATCAGATGATGAAGAAAACGGATGCTTTCATCTGGAGTGATGCTGCTGACGCTGCCTTTGAGGATTTAAAGAGACAGTTGTCTGAGCCGCCGGTCCTTGCGGCTCCCATTGATAGAGAGCCATTGCTGTTATATGTGGCTGCTAACGCCCGAGCCGTCAGTGTGGCCATTGTGGTGGAACGCAAGGAGGCTGGCAAGGAGCATCCGGTTCAATGGCCGGTTTACTACATCAGTAAGGTGCTCATTGAGTCCAAGCAAAGGTATCCACATTGGCAAAAGCTTGTTTATGGGGTGTTTATGGCAAGTCGGAAGCTGAAGCAGTATTTCCAAGGTCATCCTATAACTGTGGTAGGCTCTGCCCCCTTGGGAGACATCATCCAGAACAGGGAAGCCACAGGGCGAGTCGCCAAGTGGGCCATTGAGCTTGGGCCTCATGGTTTGAAGTACATGTCACGTATAGCTATTAAGTCTCAAGCCTTGGTGAACTTCATCAATGATTGGACAGAAATACAGGCACCGGAGGAGAAGCCAGATAACACATATTGGACTATTCACTTTGATGGGTCCAGGCAGTTGGAGGGCTCGGGGGCTGGAGTCGTTTTAACTTCCCCCCGAGGTGACAAATTTTGTTATGTACTCCGGCTTATGTTTCCCTATACTAACAATGCAGCTGAGTACGAGGCTTTACTCCATGGTCTCCGGATGGCTAAAGAGATGAATTTGAGCCGGGTAAGGTGCTTAGGCGACTCAGACCTCGTTGCTCAACAGGTGTCAGGCACGTGGGACTCCAAGGATCCCTTGATGGCGGCTTATCGTCGTGAGGTTGATGCGGTGGCTGGACACTTCAAGGGTTATCAAGTGGAGCACATTGATCGGAGGAAGAATGAGGTGGCTGATGCTTTGAGCCGGCTGGGATCTCAGCGTAAGCCGGTGCTGCCTAATACCTTTATTGATGTTTTGCATAACCCTTCTGTCAAAGTGCCTACAGAGGAAGAGTTAGCAATGCCAGACCCGGAGGCATAGCTGGTGGCAGCTCTCCACGTTATCCCAGATTGGACAGTCCCATATTTGGCCTATATGACCCGGGGAGAGTTGCCTGAGGATGAGACCTTGGCAAGACAAATCATCAGGTGGTCCAAATCTATGACAATTGTTCATGGCGAATTACATCACCGCAGCGTTACTGGGGCGTTTCAACATTGTGTGTCGCCTGCGGAGGGTCAGGAGATACTTCATGAGATCCATGAGGGAGATTGTGGTCATCATGTCGGCTCAAAATCTCTGGTGGCCAAGGCTTTCCGTCATGGTTTTTATTGGTTGATGGCTCATGCTGACGCGGAGGATCTGGTCAGCAGATGTGATGGATGTAAAAAATTCTCACGACGAGCTCATGTGTCGGCTCAAGAATTGAGGATGATTCCAATTACTTGGCCGTTTGCAGTCTGGGGGCTTGACATGGTTGGGCCTTTCAAAAGGTCTAAGGATAAGAAGACACACTTTTGGTGGCAGTGGATAAATTCACCAAGTGGGTTGAGGCAGAGCCGGTCAGTAAGTGTGATGCAGCCACGTCGGTTCAATTCATGAAAAAGGTGATTTTTCATTTTGGCTTTCCACACAACATCATAACTGATAATGGTACTAATCTCTCCAAGGGTGCCATGGAAGAGTTCTGTCAACGAGAACATATCCGGCTTGATGTTTCGGCTGTTGCTCATCCTCAATCTAATGGTCAAGCAGAGAGAGCTAATCAAGAGATCTTGAAGGGTATCAAACCCCAGCTCTTGGTCCCCTTACAGCGAACACCGGGTTGTTGGGTGGAGGAGCTACCCTCTGTGCTATGGAGTATCAACACAACGCCTAACAGATCTACAGGTTATACACCTTTCTTCATGGTGTACGGAGTAGAGGCAGTTCTGCCAAGTGACATCCGGCACGACTCGCCCCGAGTGGCGGCTTACGTTGAGGCTGATAATGAAAAGGCTCGTCAGGATGCACTAGACTTGTTAGATGAGGAGCGAGACTTGGCAATAGCCCGCTCGGTGATATACCAGCAAGACCTGCGCCACTATCATAGCCGCCGGGTTAGAAGCAGAGCCTTTCAGGAAGGTGACTTGGTGCTACGGCTCATTCAGGATCAATCTGATATGCACAAGCTATCCCCTCCTTGGGAAGGACCCTTTGTGGTCAGTAAAAATCTGAACAACGGGTCATACTACCTCATTGATGTTCAAGAGCACAAAGACTCACGTAAGTCGGAGGAAGAGACCCGTCGGCCGCGGAACATAGCTCATCTTCGGCCTTACTATACTTGAGCCACCGGCCCTCAAAGATATATATATATATATATATATATATATATATATATATTCCTTTTGGCAATGTATATATTATATAAAGCAATAAAGCGGGACCTCTTTTCTTTTCACCCTCAAAGGTTTATATATCTTCTTTACCAGGTGGTGGAAACAACCAACAGGGAGCGGATCATATCTGAATCTGGCTTTCCCTTTGGTCCGGCTTATGATCATATCTGAATCTAGCCATGGTCACTTGGGGGCTTCCTGTTCAAACATAGGTCGTATTCGAACCAAAGAGAACATAGTTGTCGATACCCAATTGATCGGCATACTGCCAAACCCACTTGGGAGCTTCTTGATCATATTTGAATCATAGCTTAACCCCTTTGGGTATGACGTGGTTCGTATTCGAATCAGCGTCATTAAACAACTCTCATGGTCACTTGGGGGCTTCATGTTCAAACATAGGTCGTATTCGAACCAAAGAGACCATAGCTGTCGATACCCACTTGATCGGCATCGCCAAAGCCACTGGGGGCTATATGATCGTATCCGAATCTTAGCTTAACCCCTTTGGAACGGTTCACTGATCGTATTCGAATCATAGGCCTTTAAAGTTAGGTTTACTATTCATTATACTCTGTAAGTATAAATGTTATTAAGGGCCAGGTAAACATTATATGTGCCAACTGCCAGGAGTTAAATTAACTCTCTGGTTTGGGTCACATAAGCCGGAGAGTATGTACCAAACAAGGATCGCAGGTATGCTATTGTGATCATAATCATAAACCGGCTTTTATATAATGTTTTGGTTCATATTCTGGGTTATCAATACTTTATGTGACCCCGGATGTGATAAGTCGCCAAGGGAATTCTATTTTGTTTTATACACAGGATAAAGCAAGAAGAATTTTGACAACAAGGAAAGATTAACATAAGCTGGAAGCATATAGCGATGGCGGCTTACGAAAGTATTAAGTGCCACAAACATGCGCGAGGGCATGACAAAATTAAGAGGTTTTTTCGACCCTACTACAAGACTCCCCGAGTCTAAATAATGAAGCATTGTTTTTTACAAGTTCATAACGCCTACCGGTTCACTCCTTTGGTGAGCTTGATGGTTCCGGGTTATCCTTCTTCGCCTCTCCGTTGGTTGCTTTGTCCTGGAAGGTTGATGAGGCCCAGTCAATGCCACTCAAGGCTTCAAACTCAGCTTCATCATCTATTAAACCGGCTGGGTCCACTTCAGGGGCAAAAGTATGCTTACGAGTTGGAGGGATCGGGCTGACTTGATCATATGGAGTGATTGGAATTCTCCGGTTCTCGCTGTCATAGCCTGGAGAGTATTTGGAGAGGTCAGTATCGTTCCCAATAAGGGTAGCCACGGGACGTATGACTTTGATGCAGGCGGTGAAATCATGATCATCAAATACGGTACCATCCTCCTTCAGACTCGGTATCCAAGAGCAAGGTCGGCCGGGTCTAGTTCTGGAACCATGCCTTTGCCCGGCTCAAGGCGGCTATGGCTCCGGCTCTTGAAGATGCCCGCCTTAAATCATGGATCCGCTGAGGTAGCACAACGAGACACTTCAGAACGTCTTGCAGAAGGTGAGGAGTGGTATTTGATAAGGCTACAACAGCCAAAGCACGTTGTGACCCGGCGTACAGCTGCTCCACCAGAGTGTAAACCGCCTTAAGTTTGACCTACATGTTCTGCTTGAGGTTGGTGCTCCTGGGGCCTGTGTGTTCACAAACATAAAGGTGAGCTGGAGTTAACGATAAAAGCAATAATCAAGGGAAGGATTGCAATGTTTGGAGTTATGAACAATAGCTTACCGAAGATGGCTGAGACCATTTGAGATATATGACGCTTTAAGTTGGACAGCTCGGTTGTTGCTTCTGCAAGTGAAGCCTCTGCCGTCTCAGCCCGGGTCACCAGTGAAGCCTTCTCATCAGCCCAGATTTTCTTCTCTGACTCAAAATTTTTCTTCAACTTCTCTTGTTCAGAGATGCTGAATTCAAATTTGGAGTTGGCATTTTGGGTTTCAAGCTCTTGAGTTGTCAGACACCTCTTCAGATCAACAATATCCGACTCAAATTGACTTATGGTGACCTACATGGATACCGAGTTACGGTAAGAAATCATGGTAAGATATATTAAGTCCCAAGCACTTTACAAGTAAACATACTTGACACTTGGGGGCTAATGTATGCTGAAGAATTTTTAATCTACCATGTCGGGTTATGCGTATTAAAGTCTCAAGCACTTTACAAGTAAAGATACTTGACACTTGGGGGCTAATGTGTATCGCAAGTTCAAAACTATCATGCAATAACCGGGTTAAAGATGTTCTCTTTAAACCGGAGATATCAACAGTAAGCAGATTTCTAAGTCTATAGCATATTTATTCATAAGCAGTACACTTGGGGGCTGGTATAGTAAGCAAGATTCAGGAAAATAGTATAAGTTATACCTCAGATTTGTGTTGTATTTGTTTCACCATGTCTATTTCCAGGTCACGGCTATTATGTACTTGATTCAGATAGCCCGAGACTATATCACCAATGCTTAGGTGAGTATAATCAGTAATGTCCTGCTTGGCCTTTCGGCGTTCGACAAGTTCTTCTTTGGCAGTACATTTGGCAAGGACGATGGCGCCCGGTTTAATAAACTGGCTTTTCAACACTTCAACTTCCGGGTCAGTTGTTTTGACCGGGCTAGGAGCTTCCGGGTTATCAGAGCTATTGAGAGTACCTTCAGCAGGCGGGTCAGAGGTTGGCAACTGAATGTCAGAAGCCGGTTCGGGCGGCTGATGGGTGGAGCTGGCTGGAGCAGACATATCAGGCGCCTGTTCAGCTACAATCGGGTCTTGAGACGGCTTATTCTTCTTTGGCCTCTTGCTGGGTTTCACTTGCATACTGTCAACAAAGGTAGAAGGATGAATACTAAAGCATGAGTAAGGTAAAAGCCTAAGGTAACTAAAGTTACAGTACCTGGGAGCAGTTTTGAAAGCCGGCATGTTTGATTGCATGGACTCGCCAGAGGAAGGAGAGGTATCCTGATAATTGGAGTCAGATGAATTGAGAGGTTGGCGAATTAAACCCGCCAAAGGAAAAATAGAGCGCAAATCAGCGATAACCTCAGTCTGACGCTTCCTAGTTACGTCAGGTAAGCCGGAGGAGAGTTCAGCATCCTTGCTGGTCCGGGTCTGCCTCCGGCTTTCAAACTGTTGTTGCTTCAAAAGAAATTGAGGATCTTGATAAGCAAGAGGAGGTGAAAATCTTACTTTTCGGGTCACCTTTCGGATTTTTTGCTTGGGCAAAGGCTCTGAGTCGGAGGAAATTATAGTTACCTCTTCGCCAACCGCTTGGTTGTGCCCCGTATCCTCCTGAAAGGATGAAGTGTCAATAAAGTAATGACAAAGGAGTTAAGAGAATCAGGGTTTCCCTCTTCATCATCCGAAGAAGTGTCATCCAATTTGAGTAAATCGGAAGCGCTGGGTCTCTTCTTCTTGGAAGTTCCCGTTTTGGCAGCTTTCCTTTCGGTCTTCTTGGCTGTCCTGGCTTGTTTTGCAGCCTCATGGTCATACTGGACCTTCCAAAAATTGGCATCCGCCTGTGAAAAAAGATAATAAATTATGAGTATAGGTAAGGTGTAACAAGGCTAGGAGTATTTATTAAGGTTGATGACTTACTGCAGGGGTCGGGTTCTTTTTACAGAAGGGAAGTAAGCCAAAGGCGTTGCTAGTTACTGTGCCTTCCTTCAGCAGTGACTGGGTTGTAGCTTCCACCACATCATCTGGTAAGTCGTCAGGGCTATGACGCATTGGATCATCCTTTTCGCCTGAATATGTACACATTAAGCCGGGACGACGGCTTAACGGAAGTATTCGCCAAGCGACCCAAACTCGGACCAGGTCAATGCCATTCAGGCCATTTCCCAAAAGAGCTTTGATCCTTTTGATGGTGGGATTAAGAGGCAGACGCTCAATAGCAGTTAGCTTGTCCGCTAGCGGATGGTTGGACTCAAGGCGCAGAGTGCGAAAGCCGGGCAGAGGGCTTTCATTAGCCGGGGAAGTGTCCTGGCAATAGAACCACGTTTGATTCCAATCTTTCGGATGACTCGGCGATTCAAAGATAAGGAAAAGGCGTCTCTCGGTGCTGAATTGAGATACCGCCAAGTTCAAGACTGGGACCGTTGGCACGTTCATTTTGCCGGTTCAAGTAGAAAAGCTCTCTGAACAAAAGCAGATTTGGCTCCTCTCCCAGGTACACCTCGCAGAAGACTTGGAAATTGACACGGAATTAGGTCCAATATCTTGAGGCCTAAGGTCAAAGAAGTTCAAAACCTCTCTGAAGAATTTTGAGCAGGGAGGGGCAAATCCCCGGATCATGTGATCCGTAAAAACTACTACTTCCCCTTCTTTGGGTTGAGGCCTTTCTTCAGACGGGTCAGGGGCACGATAAGACATGACCTCCTTCTTAGGCAGATGGCCAGACTTCACAAATTCAGACAGTTTACTACTCGTGGTCGTGGATGGGACCCAATTACAGTCACAGGAGCCTTGGCCGCTTTAGGTGCCATGACAAAATTGAGGCCTATGACAAAATAAGAGGATCCGGCTCAAATTTAACCCGGAGGAAAATATTTAAAACTAGTCATGATGGCGGCTTAAGAAGGGGCCTAATGATATATGGATGACTATGCGATAAATATTAAGCCGCTACAGGTGTCAATGAACAGTTAAACATATTTGACAGAGGCAGTTTTTTCACTTCCGGGTGGAACAAACAAGTTTCACAAGTTGCTGTTGTTATTTTGGATCAAACAGACGTTCAAACAAGAAAAAATCTAGACCTAAAAAAATGGTGCGGAGAAGTTCATACATTCTACTGAGGATTCCTACAAAGAAAGAAGATCTGCTACTACTAAAAATGGACACGGAGCAACAACCGCACGAGATCTACGCTATTACTGGATCAAACGAGCTACGGCAGAGGCAGGTGCGGGGAACTAGGATGAACGATGAACTGTACAGAAGAACATACTAGCCCTAGCGTAGATCTATGGCGCAGAAAGGGGAAACACTTACTGCGGAAGATCTGCGGAGGAGGAAAGCTTCCGTACTCTGGTTAAGTTCAGGTCGATGCAGTGGCCAAGCTCGACGGAGACGAGGTGCGCTGTGGCGACGGCGGCGGAGCTCCAGTGACAGATGGGGGCGAGAGGAAGAAGATGCGGAACGGGAAGAATGAATGAAGACCTAATCGGGTCTATTTATAAGGAAGGGCCACTGAAGAGCACGAGAAACGAGGAGATGATAGTTATTATCCAGTGGCCCTGACGCCTCGGTTTTCGGAACAATTAGTAAAGGCAAAGATCCGTTGGAGGATACGATGAAATAAAGAATGAATTTAAGTAAGGATGATGTCACGGCGGGTTAACACGGATCCAAAAGATGATGTCATGGCAGGTTAAAGAAAACCTTTGCACAGCTGGAAGACTGAAGATTTACTTCTTAAGGTATTTTAAGATTGACATGAACAGGTTCAAATCAATCTGAGGCCTAATGTTGGGGATATAACTATTTGTGTAAGCCGCCCGGGAGGGCCAGTTACACAAAGAAGACTCGCCAGATTGGAGCTTGTAATCAAGCGTGAAGATGGCGGTTCAATAAAGGGCTTAAGGCCCACAGCGCGACTTAAGGCCGTTGTAAAAACCGCCACCATGGCGTGACTTGTATCATAAGGTAGATTTGACTAGTCACCGAGCCGGACACTATTTATAAGCCGGCCGGGACTCTGTAAGCCGTAGGGCGTCAACCCGTGTATATAAGGGGACGACCTGCGGCGGCTTAGGGGCAGGAAACAACTCATCGAGAGCCGGGCATAGCGTATCTCGCTCCCTGGTCATCGAAACATCAAGCAATACCAACCCAACTAGACGTAGGCTTTCCTTCACCGCAAGGGGCCGAACTAGTATAAACCTCTCGTGTCCTTTGTCCCGATTAACCCCTTTAAGCTTCCTAGTTGCGATGGCTCCACAACTAAGTACTTGCAAGAGGACATCTGCCATGACAATTCCACGACAGTGGCCCTCAGGATACAAAGGTTCCTGAGTCATTTTACCCCCTCTATCATAACTCTAACAGCATTATCATTTTTCTTGTTATTTAATTCATTGAGAAAATCATTCTGAGCTTTAAGCACTTGCTCTACTTGAGTGGTAGCCATAGAAGCATGTTTACTAATAAGTTTAAGTTCACCTTTAACTCTAGACATATAATCACTCAAGTGTTCAATCATATAAGCATTACATTTCAATTGTCTACCAACATAAGCATTGAAGTTTTCTTGTATAACAGTAAAATTATCAAACTCATCTAAGCATTGGCTAGAAGACTTATAACAAGGAATACCACCTTCATCAAATCTATAGAGAGAATTTACCTTTACTACATGTGTGGGGTTATCAAGACCATGTATTTCTTCAATAGGTGGTAAATTCTTAACATCTTCAGCTTTAATACCCTTTTCTTTCATAGATTTCTTTGCCTCTTGCATATCTTCAGGACTGAGAAGTAGAATACCCTTTTCTTCGAAGTTGGCTTAGGAGTTGGTTCAGGAAGTGTCCAATTATTTTCTTTAGTCAACATATTATTCAATAGCAATTCAGCTTGATCAACTGTTCTTTCCCTAAAAACACAACCAACACAACTATCCAGGTGGTCTCTGGAAGCATCGGTTAGTCCATTATAAAAGATATCAAGTATTTCATTTTTCTTGAGAGGATGATTAGGCAAAGCATTAAGTAATTGGAGAAGCCTCCCCCAAGCTTGTGGGAGACTCTCTTCTTCACTTTGCACAAAATTATATATTTCCGTTAAAGCAACTTGTTTCTTATGAGCTGGGAAATATTTACAAGAGAAGTAATAAATCATATCCTGGGGACTACGCACACAACCAGGATCAAGAGAATTAAACCATGTTTTAGCATCACCCTTTAATGAGAATGGAAATAATTTAAGGATGTAGTAGTAATGATTTTTTTCCTCATGAGTGAATAGGGTGGCTATATCATTTAATTTAGTAAGATGTGCCACAACAGTTTCAGATTCATAACCATGAAAAGGATCAGATTCAACCAAAGTAATTACCTAAGGATCTACAGAGAAATCATAATCCTTATCGGAAATACAAATAGGTGAAGTAGCAAAAGCAGGGTCATATTTCATTCTAGCATTCATAGATTTTTCTTTCAGCTTAGCTAATAATTTCTCAAGATCATATCTATCGTTGCAAGCAAGAAAATCTCTAGCAGTTTCTTCATCCATAACATAACCCTCAAGCACAACAGGCAATTCATATCTAGGGGAGAATCTTCATCATCACTTTCATCAATATTATCAGTTTCAATAATTTCATTCTCTCTAGCCCTAGCAAGTTGTTCATCAAGAAATTCACCTAGTGGCACAGTATTATCAAGCATAGAAGTAGTTTCATCATAAGTATCATGCAAAGCAAAAGTGGCATCATCAATATCATGCGACATATCAGAATCAATAGCAAAAGCAGGTTCAGGTGTCTCAAAACAGAAGGTGAATCAAGTGCAGAGCTAGATGGCGGTTCCTTACCTCCCCTCGTAGTTGAGGGATAAATTTTGGTTTTCTCGTATTTCAAGTTCCTCATAGTGATCAGCAGATATAAATCCCAAGTGACTCAAAGAATAGAGCTATGCTCCCCGGCAACGACGCCAGAAAATAGTCTTGATAACCCACAAGTATAGGGGATCGCAACAGTTTTTGAGGGTAGAGTATTCAACCCAAATTTATTGATTTGACACAAGGGGAGCCAAAGAATATTATCAAGTATTAGCAGTTGAGTTGTCAATTCAACCACACCTAGATAACTTAATATCTGCAGCAAAGTATTTAGTAGCAAAGTAGTATGGAAGTAACGGGAATGGTGGCAAAAGTAACAGTAGCACTTTTGTAGTAATTGTAATAGTGGCAATGGAAAAGTAACTAAGCAAAGATCAATATGTGAAAAGCTCGTAGGCATTGGATCAGTGATGGATAATTATGTCGGATGCGATTCCTCATGCAACAGTTATAACATAGGGTGACACAAAACTAGCTCCAGTTCATCAATGTAACGTAGGCATGTATTCCGATATAGTCATACGTGCTTATGGAAAAGAACTTGCATGACATCTTTTGTCAGTGGTAGCGGGGTCCTATTGGAAACTAAGGGATATTAAGGCCTCCTTTTAATAGAGTACCGGACCAAAGCATTAAAACTTAGTGAATACACGAACTCCTCAAACTATGGTCATCACCGGGAGTGGTCCCGATTATTGTCACTTCGGGGTTATCGGATCATAACACATAGTAGGTGACTAATGACTTGCAAGATAGGATCAAGAACTCACATATATTCACGAAAATATAATATGTTCGGATCTGAATTCATGGCACTCGGGCCCTAGTGACAAGCATTAAGCATAGAAAAGTCATAGCAACATCAATCTCATAACATAGTGGATACTAGGGATCAAACCCTAACAAAACTAACTCGATCACATGATAAATCTCATCCAACCCATCACCGTCCAGCAAGCCTATGATGGAATTACTCATGCCCGGCAGTGAGCATCATGAAATTGGTGATGGAGGAAGGTTGATGATGACGACGGCGATGGATTCCCCTCTCTGGAGCCCCGAACAGACTCCAGACCAGCCCTCCCGAGAGAGTTTAGGGCTTGGTAGCGGCTCCGTATCGTAAAATGTGATGAATCCTTCTCTCTGATTTTTTCTCCCCAAACATGAATATATGGAGTTGGAGTTGAGGTCGGTGGAGCACCAGGGGGCCCACGAGACTGGGGCGCGCCAGGGGGGTAGGCGCGCTCCCCAACCTCGTGGACAGGGTGTGCCCCTGGTCTTGATTCTTTCGCTTGTATTTTTTATATATTTCAAAAATATTCTCTGTGAAGTTTTAGGTCATTCCGAGAACTTTTATTTCTACATAAAAATAACACCATGGCAATTCTGCTGAAACAGCGTCAGTCCGGGTTAGTTCCATTCAAATCATGCAAGTTAGGGTCCAAAACAAGGGCAAAAGTGTTTGGAAAAGTAGATACGATGGAGACGTATCACCGGATAGCCTATTTTCTCTCTAATGCTGCTCGAGTTTAGTTTGCTAAACTGGCTTAACGAGTAGTACTCCGCCTTCGAGATAGGAGGTTGCAGCCATGGGCTAGCCCGCTTGAAGTCTTGAGACCGGATGTGTCATATTAATGCACAACAGAAGCACAAAAGTAAGACCAATTTTCGGATTGGCACCTAATGACTTGATTTAGTTCGGGTGTAAAGTTTTTACTGATTTTTTTTGGTTTTCCAAGCCTATGGCACGTTTAAAATATTTGTGTGTTTCCAACATAAGTCTGGCAGTGCAACGCCAGACACTTTTAGAGATTCGGCAAAAACATTCTCGGATATTGCTATATATGCATCGGTTTCGAATTGTATCTTTGGTCAATAGTTGGGTTGCCCGGCTCCTCTGCTTGCATCCTATGTCCCGCTTTGTTCGGCTAGGTGTGCAAAGGGAGAACCACTGCGATTGTGCTTCTAGCTCGAATGGTTAAGCACCTCAATGGGGAAAGCCGAAAACTGACTATCACAATGGGCGAAAACTGGTCAGCGATCCGATGACGGTGTCGATCGATTCCGATTATCCCGTGATAAACGATGGGCCTTTCATAACATTAGCCTAAGTGTTAATGGCTAGACTTCGGTTGGTGACGAACACTAACCGGGGGCTCGTAGCTAGCTTCCCCAGTTTAAAGCTCTTATGACTAAGTGAAAGTTATAAAGCCCGCATATCTGATTGCCTTGTTTTCGCTAACACAACCGCCTCCGGGCACCGAGACGTCGGCTAAGGGTTGTCTTGTTACTATGGAAACACCCTGCGTAGCATCTACAAAGGGGTAGAAGCCGACGATGGGCCACTTTCAAATGATAAACGGTCGCAATGGAGTCAAAATAAATATCATCAGCGTTTGTGTTCATTATACAAGAATTTCCTTTCGTAATTATCGTTATAAAGCCATAAATATGCATCAATTTGACTTAAGATTTTGGCCAAGCTGGGTTGCCTAGCTCCTGTGCTTACCCCTACGTTCCCGATTGTTCGGCTAGGCGGTAAAAGGAGCACCTCTGTGATTGTTACTACCAGGTCATCCGAGTTAGTACCTCAGGCTGGGTGAAGCCGAGAGCTAGCGATCTTAAAGGATATAATTGGTTGGCAACGACGGAAGTGAAAATTTAGGTTCGCTAAAGACCACATAGTTCGGGAACTTTCCCCAGACTAAATCCTCAATATTTTTCTCCCACATTTATCAGAGGTGAGGTTTCATGATCATGGTCGGCATGACAACCCAAAGAAAGGAACCGATAGCGGACTATTTTCTTTGGAAGATGTTTCTTACATTAAATACTAATATAACATTCTCTCTGCATACCTTTGTTTATAAAACCGTATGGCCGGATTGCCTTGTTTGTCGTAAATCTTTGCCCTCATAAAGGCTTTATAAAGTGGGACAAACACTCCCCGGCTATTGGCCGAGGAGGTTGAAGCCGATGGTCGGTCAACAAAGTTTTGTACAGTGCGGATCCGAGAATTAATGATGTAGAGTACTTGGATACATAGAATCATTACACATAATTTGTGATTTTACTCCGGACATCGATCCTTAATTTGGCCACTCGTGCCCACATTAAGGCCCGGGGGCTAAAGGGCTTCGGGCTTATCATTTACTAATATTAAAGGGGCACATCGATCCCCTGATCTGGTGTTGCCACCCGACCAGTGTCTCGGGGGCTACTGCAATGCCTATTCAATACAGAAAATTCAAAGTGCTTAGTGTTCGGCTTGACCGAACTATGGGAAAATGCATCTTCGGGTCACAATAGGTACCATATGGGACTTATCCAGCATCAAGCTAATATATTACGGTGACTTCTCAAAACCCTCTCTCAAAGGCCCGTCCGCCGATCACTATCTCCTCTAATGTGCATCTCGGATTTTGGCCGACACACACCTTGAGGGCTACTGGCTATACATCTCGGCAGAGAATACATTGCACAAATCGGAATTAAATCCATAGAGGGCATCTCCGACATTAAGCTCAATTGAACCCTTTTAACTTTTTCAAGACTGAGGTAATCTATGACTCCTCGGATACAGTTCGGTGTTGGAGCTCGGATACATTCCGGCGATGGAGCTCAGATACATTTCGACGTTGGAGCTCGGATACATTCTGGCGCTGGAGCTCGGATACAATCCAGCATTGGATCTCGGATACATCCCGGCATTGGAGCTCGGAAGTAGTCCGATGTTGGTTCACGGCTGCAAAAGATACCTCAAATACAGTACGGCATTGGAGCTCGGATGCAAGAGGACACCACCGCACGGGAACAATTTAAAACCCGAGGTGTGGCATAAAAATAGCAAGGCATTGATAAAGGCCGAGAACTTAAAGGGGCTCCTCGGATACCTGATGTGTAAACTCTTCGGATTCACTTCGGCGATCCTCAAGATCGAAGATGAGAAGATTTGTTGAACCAGTTTTCAAGACCGACGACCGAAGATGAAGAACAATTCGGAAGAATCGAGGAGCGTCCCCAACTTGAAGACTGGTTCAGGGGGCTACTGACGGTGTCCTAGACTAGGGATACTCAACACGTCGTCTCCCGAACAGGTATATCGGGCCGAGGACCCCCATGGCGGTTCACTCATGGGCCACTTCGGGCAGCCCATGCCGCATACAAGGAGGATTCCACAAGACTTGGCACCCAAGACAAGGACTCCTCTAAACCCTAGGCATGTGGTGTGTTATATAAACCGAGGCCAGGCTAGTCAATAGAACATCTTATATTCATTAGATCAATCTCGTGGTAGTTACATGTACTCTGTACTACACCCCATATGAATACAATCAAAAGCAGGGCGTAGGGTTTTACCTCCATCAAGAGGGCCCGAACCTGGGTAAAATCCGTGTCCATGTTACCATTGCTCCAAGACGCCTAGCTTAGGACCCCTACTATGAGATACGCCTGATATAGAACCGACAGCAGGCGAGCGCACGAAAGGCAACAACAGTTAGCAGCAACACAGTAGAAGAAGCAACGGCTGGCAGGGGGGCAGCGAGCAACGAGCGAGATGCAACACGGCGAGCAGGTGCGACCGGGCAGCGTGGCGCTCGCTAGGAGGGGCGCGCCAGGTAGGGCAGCCCATGGGCGCGAGCGCTCATGTGGGCCTCGGCCAAGGAGGCAGGGCGATCACGGCCATGTGGAGTGGACATGGCGAGGGGAAGCGGCAGGCCGTGGCGGGACAGGTCGGCTGCTGCAGCGGGGGCCCCGGAGGCGGCATCAGAGCAGCAAGTGCGAGCATGGTCGGGCGGAGGATTAGCGGCGACCGGGACAAGCAAAGGGGGAGCTAAGGGGGTTCGGGGTCCTCCCCTCCGGCGTAGATGTGCGGGCGACAAGGCGCGGTGGAGCCGACGAGGAGGGGACCGGGAGGCAACGGCGAGTGGCATGGCATCCGGTGATGAGGATGAGGTAGTGGCGACGAGCGATGTCCATGCAAGGGAGAGAGGAGGGGCATGGGGGAGGGGAATGGCGTAGAGTTAGGATTGGCGGGGAGGCGCGGGGGCTTAAGTAGCAGAGAGGGGGCGCTGGAGTAGCCGCCGGATGGCCGCCACGACGTCAGCTAGTGCCGTGGTGGGCATCAGCCATGCCCACGACTACCTCTATGAACAGAGGAGGGGGCGACTGTGGGTGGGCCGGCCGGTGGGAGCTAGCTAGGCCACTTGGCCCAGGGGAGGGGGCAAATGCCTTCTCTTTTATTTTTTATTTTTCTGTTTGTTTTACTTTTATCTTTTGTTTATTTTTGTTTTATTTTGAGTTCCTTTTTATTTTTATTTTTATAAAATATACAAATAGTACCTAAAATAATGTTTCAAAACATGCCACTGCCACAAAAAGTTTAGTAGCTAAATAATTTAGTTTGCATATTTCTATTATTTAAAAGGGCATTTAGTTAATTGTTTTTGCCAATGTTTAATCATTTTAGGGCACTTAACTACTTTATTAAATGTGGTTTCTTCACTAATATTTTCTATGGATTACTTGCCACATTTTTGAACACTTTAGTTTTCATGTTTGAGAATTTTATAATTTCTAGTTTCAATTTGAATTGCTTTTAAGTCAAAGCGAGATTTAGCAACAGTGATTGTGATGACGTGTGCTACTTCTTGAGCTTGCGTTGGTTTTTCCTTTGAAGACGAAAGGGTGATGCAGCAAAGTAGATATAAGTATTTCCCTCAGTTAGAGAACCAAGGTATCAATCCAGTAGGAGACAACGCACAAATCACCAATACCTGCATAAACAATCAAACAACTTGCACCCAACGCGATAAAGGGGTTGTCAATCCCTTCACGGTTACTTGCAAAAGTGAGTCTGATAGAGATAGATGAAACTAAACAAACGATAAAGTATTTTTTTTTGGGTTTTTTGGTTTATAGATCGGAAAGTAAAAGATTGCAAAATAGTAGATCAAAAACTTATATGATGGAAAATAGACCCGGGGGCCATAGGTTTCACTAGAGGCTTCTCTCAATATAGCAAATAATACGGTGGGTGAACAAATTACTGATACGTCCATTTTGCATCATGTTTTCTTACTGTTATTTATAATGTTTTTATCCATAATAATGCTTTTTGGAGTAATTATAATGCCTTTTCTATCATAATATGCAAGGTATACACAAATAGGGAGAATTATGGCAGCTGGAAATCTGGACGTGAAAAAGCTACGTTGGGCTACCTATTCTGCACAACTCCAAATGAGCTGAAACTTCACGAGGATTTTTATGGAATATATAAAATTATTGGAGCAAATAACTACGGAGGGGCCCACCAGTGGGCACAACCCACTGGGCGCCCAGGAGCCTGTGCACGCCTCTCTGGATTGTGCTCACCCAGGCCCACTTCCGGTGCCCATCTTCTGGTATATAGGTCATTTTGACCTAAAGAAATAAGGAGAGGACTTTCGGGACGAAGCGCCGCCGCCTCGAGGCGGAACTTGGGCAGGAGCACTTTTGCCCTCCGGTGGAGCGATTCCGCCGGGGGAACTTCCTTGCCGGAGGGGGAAATCATCGTCCTCATCATCACCAACAACTCTCCCATCTTGGAGAGGGCAATCTCCATCAACATCTTCAACAGCACCATCTCATCTCAAACCCTTGTTCATCTCTTGTGTTCAATCTTGTTACCAGAACTATAGATTGGTGCTTGTGGGTGACTAGTAGTGTTGATTACATCTTGTAGTTGATTACTATATGGTTTATTTGGTGGAAGATTATATGTTCAGATCCAATATGCTATTTAATACTCCTCTGATCATGAGCATGTTTATTATTTGTGAGTAGTTACTTTTGTTCTTGAGGTCACGGGAGAAATCATGTTGCAAGTAATCATGTGAACTTGATATGTGTTCGATATTTTGATAGTATGTATGTTGTGATTCCCTTAATGGTGTCATGTGAACGTCGACTACATGACACTTCACCATATTTGGGCCTAAGGGAATGCATTGTGGAGTAGCAATTAGATGATGGGTTGTGAGAGTGACAAAAACTTAAACCCCAGTTTATGCGCTATTCCATTAGGGACCGATTGGATCCAAAAGTTTAATGCTATGGTTAGAATTTATTCTTAATACTTTTCTCTTAGTTGTGGATACTTGTGAGGGGGGATGGTTAATCATAAGTAGGAGGTTTGTTCAAGTAAGAACAACACCTAAGCACCGTCCACCCACA